>JAJAQF010000083.1:0-134758 GCA_020510985.1 Pholidichthys leucotaenia
GCAGCCGTTGGCCTTCTTTAGCAAATCCTTAAGCGCGGCTGAGCGAAAATACAGCACATTCGACAGAGAACTGTTGGCGCTGCATTTGGCTATTCGTCATTTCCAGTTCTGGCTGGAAGGACGGTGCTTCACCGCTTATGTGGACCACAAGCCGCTCACATACGCCATGGCCAAAATTTCAGACCCGTGGTCAGGCAGGCAGCAGAGGCAGCTGGCCACGATCTCGGAATTTACCACTGACATTAGGCACGTTGCGGGCAAATTCAATGTAGTAGCAGATTGTCTCTCGCGCGGTCACAACGCCACCGCGCGCAGAGGCAATTTCTACTGGCGGTTTATGCCCAAGTACAGCTCGATCGCCGCCCCCCTGACCCGCCTCACCTCCCCTAAGGTGGCATTATGGTCGACGAAGGAGGCTGCGTCGGCCTTTGTGGCCCTGAAGACGGAGTTCTCTTCCTCCCGGGTCTTGAAGCAGGTGGACCCCTCACTGCAGTGTTTGGTCAAGGTGGATGCCTCTGATTCAGGGGTGGGGGCAGTACTTTCACAGCGCTCCCCGGTGGACGGGGTGATCCGCCCCACGCCTTTTTCTCTCGGCGATTGTCACCCGCTGAGAGGAACTACAACGTCGTGACCGAGAACTCCTGGCGGTCAAGCTCACGCTGGAGGAGTGGCGGCACTGGCTGGAGGGGGCCTCGCTAACCTTTGTGGTTTGGATGGATCATAAAAACCTGGAGTACCTGAGGACGGCTAAGCGCCTGAATGCTCGCCAGGTGCGTTGGTCCCTATTCTTCAGGAGCTTCCAGTTTACCATCACCTACCGACTGGGGTCAAAGAACGCGAAGCCAGATGTGCATCTGGCTCTCCCTCCTTATCTCTGTGTTTGTCCCACGTTTCACGTCTCCCAGGTCAAACCCGTGATCTCCAACCCGCTCTGCCTCCCTCCTCGAACCCCGCCTCCACCCGTGTTGATCGACGGTGACCCGGCTTGGACGGTCAACTCCATCCTGGACGTCAGCCACCAGGGCCGCGGCTTGCAGTACTTGGTGGATTGGGAGGGGTATGGCCCCGAGTGGAGATCCTGGGTGCGCCAGTCGTTCGTGTTGGACAAACGCCTCATTAAGGACTTCCACCAAGCGCATCCAGGTAAGCCAGCGCCAGGAGGTGCTGCTCGGGGGGGGTGGGGGGAGTACTGTTACAACTCACTCTGGGCCGTCACCTGTGTCAGCTGTGCGCACACCTGGGTGTTAATCAGCCCCGGGCTATATATCCCGTCCTGCCTGGAGCTTTGGCACAGAGCCGTCTGCTATGCTACGCTCTTTGTTCTACGCATGCCCTGATTCCTCTCAGCCCTGCGCATCATCGTTGGACTCTTCGTTGACACGTAAGCTCAACTCCTCCAACTTACCTCTTCTCCCAGGCTCTCCCCTGTGCACAGGTGGATCCCTTAGGCGGCGGTTCTCTCCCTCGCGGCGGCGGAATCGCTCCTCTCACAACGCCGCGCTTCACAGCGCTTCACCGGGTGCGCTCACCAGACGCTGTCTCCCTGGCAGGAAGCCCAAGGCCCAAGCCAACACCACCTTCAGAACATCAACAAGTAAGCCCCGTTAATTCTCCATCCTTCATAACACGGCTGCATCCAACATTTGTGTTTGGCTCTGTCTCCAGGGTTGCCAGGCTGTACGGCGCTCTGTTTCACCCCCGGCTGCAGCTCGTTCACCCACAAAACATTCACATATCGAACACACGCATCCACGCACCTGCTGGTAATTCAATAAAGATTATTGTATTGTACTTGAGCCTGTGTGTGCGTATTCCCTGGGTTCGTCATTATGTCATTCAATGGCTTTTTACAAAACAGGAAGTATATTTATCGGCCTATAATTACTAATTTTCTGTTCGTCTCCGGTTGTCTCAGGATGGACAACCTCTGCAGGAATTATGGAATCACCACTGATCAACGTTCCTTCAGCTGCTTTATTTTGTATTAAAAAAAATCATAGAGATGACACAAAACTACATTATTTAACATTCTAGCTTCGTAAACATAACGTCCCTTACAAATACAGGGAATTACTGTAATTAATGATAATTTTTTGTCCATATTGAGTAGAGGAAAACAATATGTAATCACTGTTTCCATGTAAAAATAAAGTCAATAAATTAAGAAGAGGGCTCTCAGAGAGCGCATACCTCCACCAAGGCTGTGGTTCACGCAAACTCTGTTCTGCCACCTGCATATCGGCAGCAGGCAAAAATGTTGGCGGAGGTAAAAATCCATGCTGTTGTTTTTGCGTAATCCTGCTAAACCATTGCTAGGACACTGAGCCTTGGTGGAGGTATGCACTCATGGATCTGTGAAAGATTTTTTATTGTATATTTTAAAATTACACTTTGTCTCAGATATTCCAAGACACAGGCTCATTCACAGACAGTGTTCTATTCAATTCAACTTTATTTATATAGCCCAGTTTCACAACAACAGTCATCTCACTGCACTTTCAACATTAGGGGAGACCCCCAGAATTGCAGAAAGACCCCAGCAATCAGGCGATCCCCTGTGAACAAGCACTTGGCGACAGTGACCCCCCCAACACGCGCGCACACACACACACACAAAAGTCACAGGTGGTTAGTGTACAAAAAGAGACTCCCTCACACACTCAAGAAGAAGCTCTTCTGCTCTGCTGAAATGTGTCTTATGTGCCTATTTTATATAAAATAAATCACTAAAATGCACCTTTGGGATTACAGCTTCTTTATTCACCAGATAAAAGAATTTTTTAATGGTAAATGTAAAAATCCAGCACAGATCACCTCCAAAATGTAATGGGATCATGTGTAGCCCAAGAGCCACCTGTGGTGAAAATTTCAACAAACTATCCAGTAGTTTTGGAGTAATCTTGCTAACACATTGTGAGAAGACAGAGCCTTGGTGGAGGTATGCACTCTCAGATCATCGGCAAAATGTAATGGACTCCTTTCTAGCCCAAGGGCCACCTTTGGTGAAAATTTCATCCAAATCCGTCTGGCAGTTTTTGTGTAATCCTGCTGACAAACCAACCAACACGGATGAAAACATTCCCTCCTTGGCAGAGGTAAACATTGTGCAAGGAAGTTGTAATAAATGAAACTGAGGTTGGTTATGCAAAAGAAACTACAAGTTTAATATCAATATTAAGAGAAGCAGCAGTGAAAAAACTGTGATGTTTTGCACTTGCAAACTGTTGTCCGTAGATGGCGATGATGTCCTGCAACAGAACTTCCAGCATCATCATGTTTGGCTCTGACAGAGACACTGCAACACCACATCTGATCAGAGGTGATGCATTTATTATGATGTGGGTTAAAACTGACATTTTTAACTGAAATTAAGTCTCCACAGTAAATATTTGTTTTATTATTACACCTGTGCCAGCTTCCCCCAACCTGGATAAAAGTGAGAATTGCGCCCTGAGACCTGAGTCTGAGACTTGGACTCAAGAGGACTTGAAACTTGACTTGGACTCGTGATTTGGGACTTTGTGAACAAGCTTTTATTTTTAATGTTTTCCTCAAAAACAACCAACTCACTGAATTTCCTTTAGGAATAAAAGTCAGGTGATTTTTCAGTGTTGAAGCAGCACAGATGATTGGATCCATGAAACCTGACTGTTGCTCAAGAGAAGTATATCAGATATTAAATCTATGAGGGAAACTCTCACTGTGTTTTTATTGTATTTCATCAGCCTGTAATGACGTCCCACTGCTGACCAATTCTGTTTCTAAATGCTAATAGATAAAGGATAATGTGGTACAGATACATGTACTGCATTTTCTTCATTATTGCTCAAGAAGTTGAATATCATATGAAATAAATAGCACCCACTGTCACTTTCAATGCCTGATCATGGTTAAAAAAAAAAAAAAAAAAAAACTAAGGAAAAACAGACTAAGTTTTAATGTTATAAGTTCATTTAAACACTGATGTGACTGTTTTGACTTTCAAGATTGTCTCATGTTTATGCTTGTGATTTTGTTCGTCTCAGCATCCAACATGCCAGCTCCTTCCACTGTGAAAAAGACACTGATATCCAGTCTAGTGTTGGCTTTATATGTCTGTGGGCACAACTTTAGCCACCAATAAAGCCGCATTTAAAGCTACACCCTCCATTTCGCGTGTCCGCTTGACCTCAAGGCTTGTGTGACAAAAATTATATCGTCTCCAGTCCACTAGGCTCCATACAAATAAACATAAGTGCAGTGCTTGACAAACACTGGCCAACTGGCCAGTGGATTTCAGCAGAGGCTGGTAAGACAGCCTCTCCACTAGCCACTTTGGCAGGTTGTAGTTTTCTCAGATGGCATCTAAAATAATAAACCTATTGTAATGTGAGACTACAAAACCACAACTCCCATAAGCACTATCTGCACACAGTGCATGTTCATTGGTTCACTGTCACTGTGGATGGTCTACTCTAATGGTCGGTCTCTTGTCCTGCCCCTGTTCAGCCCGGTGGGAAGAAATACCGTGGTGGGTGGTGGCTTTTCCTGCACCGATTATGGAGAGGAACCAGACTCCTCCCACGGCGAGTTCATTTTGCAGCCAGTCTGGAGAAACAGTGATGAACAGACAGCAGCTGGCAGAACACACCTGTCCCCACTCTCAGTGATCATGTTACCAGGAGAACTGCCCCTGATCCCAGTTATCCCAGTGGTGAGTAGCTAATCCCTGTGCCCCCCCCCCCCATCAGCTTCTACCTCTGTGGTTAAATATGATTATTTTTTAGAACAAGAAGTTGCCATTAACCCTCTAAATATGTATTTTTAATGTGCTGGTCCAGGGAAGTCAAGCATATGGCCCATGGGCCAAAAGCAGCCACCAGGGGTCCAAATTTTTCTGTGAATTTACAGCTATCTTTCTAGTAAATTTCTGACGTTTTCTCCTGAATAGAATAATTCATGTAAATTTGAGACATTTTTCTACTTAAGATGAGACTTTTTTCTAATCAGTTTTATTTCTTTTACTCTTCTTTTTTTCTGGTTAAAACAGGTTAGGTTAAATCCATCAGCAGCTACTAATGACGTTGTGCAGCCATGAAGGGGTGTCCCAGTTTATAGGGGAAGGTGTACAAATGAGAATTCTGACAGACCCTAAATCTTCCTGGAATTCAGTCTCACATTACAAATATTTTTCTCTGCTGTTATACAGCATTTACTGCTGTTCATAAACAGTGTTTCTCTTGCTATTTTTATGTATGTATAAATGGCATTCATTTATATACAGCTTTTTCTCATCTCAAGATGACCAAAGCACTTTACAGATCCTGCTATCCACCCATTTATGCACACATTCACACACTGATGGAGGTGGAGCTGCCATGCACCAGCACTGGCCTAATCCACCAGGAGCAACTTGGGGTTCAGTGTCTTGCTCAAGGACACTTCGACATACAGACTGCAGACAGAGCAGGAATCGAACCCCTGACCCTCCGATTACACAGTGTTCTAAATAATTATGTATATGATATTTGTCTCTGCTTGATACAAATGACAGTAAGTCTAGTTTAACTCAACCATTACAGCATAATTCTAATTTTATTGAACAAACCTCCCAATGATAACTATTTTTTTTTTGTAAAAATAAAAAACCTCAAAATCCACTGTTCCAAATTATTTGTTATGACTCACTCTGGGCCGTCACCTGCTTCAGCTGCGCGCACACCTGTGGGTAATCAGCCCCGGGCTATATAGCCTGCTCTGCCTGGAGCTTCGGCACGGAGCTGTCTGCTTGCTACGATCTTTGTCCCGTGCACGCCTGATTCCTCTCAGCCCTGCGCATCATTTTTGGAGTCTCCATTGGCACAAAAGCTCAACATTCAACTTACCATTTCTCCCAGGTTCTCCCCTGTGCACAGGTGGATCCCTTTGCCGGTGGTTTCTCTCCCCCACGGTGGCGGAATCGCTCCCTTCACCACGCCGCGCATCACAGCCCTTCGCCGGGTGCGCTCTGCAGATGCCATCTCCCTGGAAGGAGGCCCAAAGCCCAAGCTGGTGCCAGCACACGAACACCTGCAAGTAAGCCCTGTCAGTTTTCCCCATTCACAATTATACGGCTCAATCTAACATCTGTGTTTGGCTCTGTCCCTAGGGTTGCCAGGCTGTACGGCGCTCTCTCGCCCCTGGCTGCAGCTCGTTCACCCACACTACACTCACATACACACACTCGCACACCTGCTGGTTAATCAAGATAATTGTATTGCACTTGAGCCTGTGTGTGTGTTCCCTGGGTTTGACATGTCATTATGCACAACAGTTTCAAAACATTTTATTGGTTCTAAAGAACTGAAAATGATTTGTTCAATTTGCAGCATTAGGTCACATTTACTGAAATCAAAGCTATTTCAGTCAAAAATATCTTAACAGGCCAAGTTACATGTTAACATAGGACCCCTTCTTTGATATAACCTTCACAATTCTTGCATCCGTTGAACTTGTGACTTTTTGGAAAGTTTCTGCTTGAATTTCTTTGCAAGATGTCAGAATAGCCTCCCACAGCTGCTGTTTTGATGTGAACTGCCTCCCACCCTCAAATCTTTTGCTTGAGGATGCGCAAATAGTTCAATAGGGTTGAGGTCAGGGGAGGATGGGAGCCACACCATGAGTTTCTCTCCTTTTATGCCCATAGCAGCCAATGACAGGGATTCTTTGCAGCATTGTCATGCATGAAGATAATTTTGCTATGGAAGACAATTCTTTTTGTACCATGGAAGAAAGTAGTCAAACTATATACTTTGCCGATGTCATTTTCACACCTTCAGGGACCCTAGAGGGGCCTACCCGCTCTGTCCCCATGATTCTGGACCAAAACATGACTCCCCCACCTCCTTGCTGACGTCGCAGCCTTGTTGGGACATGGTGGCCATTCACCAACTATCCACTATGTCATGATTTATAATATAGACAGCCCACATGCAGAGTGCAACAGGAGAACACACCAGACACACAAAAACATGTTTAAAGGTTTTATTAAATTTCAAAAGGAACAGGAGCACAGCTACAGAAAACGTCACTGGCCAGAGGAAGTGGCCTGTGAAGAGAGAGACGAGAGCTGTTTGCAAGGAGTAGCAACTAAGCAGTGGAAAAACTAGACTGCCACTTACTTGAACCGAACAAACCACCAAGAACCCCCAGTAGGGAGAGATGAACCAGCAGGATGAAATGGGTCATGGGAAAGTAGCTTGTGTCTGACCAGGTGGAGAGTAGTAGCAGCTAAGTGTGGACGTTGGGGCTGGTGAGTGCACACAATCCCCGAAGACGCACCCACACAGCAGCAACCTGGAAAAGAGAAACGACAGGAGAAGGTGAGTGTGAAAACTTCACCAACAACATTAAACAATACTTGCTTTGTGTCTAGCTGAGGCAGTATACCCAAATGAGCCAGCGCTGAGGCACCGAAAGAGCAGATCCTTCTAAGCGCTGGCTGAGCAGAGGCAGCAGGTGCATCTAATCTCTCAGGTGTGATGATTACCTGAGGAGAAAACAGGAAGGAGGGGGCGCACTCACCAGAACATGACACACTACTCCATCTGGACCATGCAGGGTTGCACGGCACTCATCATTAAACAAGACTGTTTGAAAATTAGTCTTCATGTACTGTATTTCTGGGCCCACTGCAACCGTTTCTGCTTGTAAGCATTGATTAGGGGTGGCCAGCAGCAGCTGGCACCAGCAGCTTCAAATGCCTGTTTGCTACTTTGTAATGGGATTTTAGCAGCTGCTCTCTTAATCCAATTAATTTGTCTGGCAGAAACCTTCCTTATTATGCCTTTATCTGCATGAACCTGTCTGTGCTCTGAATCATCCACAAATTTTTTCAGAGTACGATAATCATGCTTAAGTTTTCATGTAATATCTAATGTTTTCATACCTTGCCCAAAGCATTGCACTATTTGATGCTTTTCGGCAGCAGAGAGATCCTTTTTCTTTCCCATATTGCTTGAAACCTGTGGCATGCTTCATAATGTGGAACATCCTTCTTTAGTGGTTTTCCTTTAATTGGGCTCACCTGGCAAATTAATTATGACAGGTGTCTGAGAATGATATCAGTGATCCAAAGATTCCTGAGACACAATACCATCCATGAGTTTAATTGAAAATCAAAAAATTGAATGTTTATGACCATAAAATCTTATTTGCATAATAATTTGGAATGTGGTGTAATAGTTGACCACACTACATCTGCGCTACAGACACTATATAAGGGTCATGTAAAAAGTTTTAAAAGGGTGGAAATTTAGTTCAAATAAATTTTTTTAGCATGACAGTCAAATTTCATCATATTAAACATTTTTTCCAGGCTGATTGGCTAGTAACTTTGGAAAATCATTAGCCACAGTGGCTGGTGAGCAAAAAAGTAAAGATTACATGAATCATTTTGCAGCAACAGCAGCTTGAGCGGAGAAGAGCACTGAAAAATAATAATTCGAGCAGCTTAACAGAGATTTGAGGAGAACCTGTAATTCGTCCTTAAAACAATACAAGGGCGTATCAACGCTACCTGTAGGGCTGGGGTGAAACTACAAGTAGTAGTAGACAAACAAAAAGGAGTCCATCTAAATCCGTGTGCACAGCGGCCTCCTCCAAAGCAGACCTGAATCTCAGGACACCAGAGTGGAGGTGGAGCGTGAACGAGGCTGAATCAGCACCAGCTGAGATTACAGCCACCATAGTTGTAGTCTTTTCAGGACTCCTACCCACGACTACAAAGTTACACAGCGCTGCTTTAATTCATGGAAAACGTAGCCTGGAAATAAATCCGCCTTTGTGATTAATCTCGTCGTCCTTTATTTTGAAATCAGCCAGAAGACGGTGTCCAGCACCCCCGCCCTCCTGCCCTCCACCCCGCCCACCACCTTCTAGCCTCACCCGCCGCTTCTGTCTGCACACCACCGGGGTCCATTTGAGCCATGGCTCCCGGGTCCTGGAGCCGTGTACGCGCCTGCTCGTGCCTGCTGGCCCTGAGCGTGTTTTGGAGCCGGGCGGTGGAGCTGGAGGAGCTGTTCGAGTTCGGAGAAGGAGCCGGGGACCGGCAGCTGCCGGCCGGCTCGGACTCCACGGCCGAGCTGCGTCTGGACCACTCCGTGTTCTTCTTCGAGGAAAACCACCACCGAGTTTCTGTAAGTCCGCCAACATGTCGGTGTGAAGGAGAGGAAGGTTTTCAGGTGAAGCCGCTGATGATCTGATCATCACCACCATCACAGGTGGGAGCAGAAAGCAGCACCTGTTGGACCAGACTGGTGGGTTCAGGCAGGGAAGCCTCTCTTCACCACCAAAAACCATGAAAAGACAAAACCCAGACCTGCAGACAAGAAATTCAACCACAATCACCAAGGCTGCACACTTACAAGCACATTTAGCAGGAAAAAAGTCACAAATATACAAGACAAAAGCGGGAAATTTACAAAAAAGTCATAAATTTATGACAAAAAAGTTGCACATTTACAAGGAAAGATGCAGATTCTCACAAAACCCCGCAAATTTATTAGAAAAAAGTTGCCAATTTAAAGGAGAAGTTGCAGACATTTATTTCCAAGAAAACACTTGTTGCATTGATGCCATTGGTGCTTCAGATGGATTTTCTTGGCTCTGTCAGGTTTAGGATGATATGATGGGATTTACAGCCATGATCACAACACCTGCGCTTCATTTGGCTGCAAATTCAGGACTTTTACACCAGTTTTAACAGTTCGTTTCTAATTTACAAGAGTGGATTTTACAGAGTTTAATATTGGCTTTAAAGGTCCCATTTATTGCCTTTTTCTTGGATTGTTTTCAAATTCTGGCCTCACTCAGAACACATCTGTGTCGTGATCAGAGGCTGATTTCACTGAAAATTGTCCTTCATTGACAGTTTTTTTTTTCAGCAGTGACTGACAGTTCTGAAAGATGTCTGTCATTTGACAGATTAAACTGAGGGTGATCTGATTAAAGTCAATTAAAATTGACAGCTAATAATAGATTATGACAGAATTCTTACAAGCCCATCTGTCAAAATGATGGATAACAAAAAAGTGTTGCGCAAACTCTGACTGTAATAAATCAAAATAGTTTTTGTGTCTTTTCCTTTTACATGAGATCTAAAAGCCTCTCTGGAATCTCCCCCAGGAAACCTCCTCAGTGCTATTCATGAGCCCTCTAATCTGATTGGGTGAAAGCTTTGTGATTGACAGGTGTGGCACAGCCAATCATAAGTGAGGAGGTGTAACCTACAGCTGGGCTTAAGTCTGATATTTTGACAGCAAATTTAGGCACCATATTGGGACTGGATATAGTCCTGCTGACAGTTCTTGCAGCACTGTGATAAAGGTGTTAGAGTTTCGACCTTTATTTGTGTGGTACAGGTGGCGGCTCCACCTTCCGGTTCCGCCGCCACCTGCAGCTATAAGAGGGCAGTGGGCAGGATGGTCGGTCTCTTTGCTGTTGCTCTGCCTGACGGCTGCGCCCGTGTGCTGTGTTGTGCCCCTCAATAAACGTGTGTTTAGTTCAACACCTGGCCTCGTCCTTGGCTCCTTATTGCCAACATAACATTTGGCAACGAGGATAAAAGCAGGTATGGACACGTGTGTTACACCTGTTGGGCCGTTTTTGGAGCTTCCCAGTGAGCCACCCGTTCCCTGGTCGAGGTGGTTCGCCATGTTCCACACGTACATGGTGGTGCTAAACCTTGGGAAGTTGGAGAAATTGAGGGCATGTGCGTTGTTGGTCCATAATCTCGGAATGGAGGGACAGCAAATTCTGAGCATGATGGGCGACTGTGATAGCTTTGAAGAAGTGGTTGAGCTAATGGCGTGCCATTTTTGCACCCCAGAAAATGTCATTGTCCGCAGGATCCAGTTTCGACAGCACTGCCAACAGGTTGGCAAGTCTGTGCAGCGGTTCGTGGCAGACCTGATATTGTTCCAGCGAATGCCAGTTTGGATCGTTGGAGGAGGAGATGGTTTGAGACCAGTTGGCAGAACATACCAGCTGCCCTGCTATTAGGTCGAAACTGCTTACGTTCTTGGGTGAACTGACGCTAGCTACGGCCATTGAGTTAGCTCAGCAGCTGGAGGCTGCAGATAAACTATCACAGGAGCTGAGTGGGAGTGTGCCACACCGACAACTGGGATCACAGCTGACGGTGCATGCTGTGGACCCAGACAGTGATGATAGCATGGAGGGTTATGTGGACGACGCCAATGTTGTAAAAATGAGGTCTGCCCCGGGAACGCCCGTATGCATGGGTCGTGGGTCCATGAAGCACCATTTTAAGGCCAGAGACTGTCTGGCGAGAGGGAAGTGCTGCGGCAAGTGTGGACACTTGCATCATTTCGCCAGGGCATGCCACAAGTTCCCCACAAGCAGGGAAGTCCAGGACGCAAAGAGGACTCTCCCGCCCCCATGGTTGTCCATGCGGTGTCCCCGAGCACTAATGGACGCTTGTACTGTATGGTGGAGTTGGACGGGGTGGTGGTGCCATTGTTGATTGACACGGGAGCGGTGGGCTCCGAGTTGAATTGGGCATCCATGAGGTGTTTTTTCCCGCATTACAGGATTGGAGGTGACCCAGCTCCGCTTTGCGGTTATGGTGGAAGGAGAATGGGAACGCTGAGACTGACGGCCCGGTACAAGTCGGCCGAGGTGGGTGACCTGAGGTTCACCGTGACAGCCCGTGGTGAGAGCATAATGGGATGTGATCTGTTTTATGGTCTGGGCTTCACCATTAAAAGCGATGCTGGGGAGGAGTGGTCGGGCTGCGGTTTGTGGGACCAGCTGGTCCTGAGAATGGAAGACGGAGCTGTGTGGGATGAGAACATGCCTGGCATCCTGGAGAGTGAGCAAGACCAACATTGCCCAGGGCCATCACAGGAAGGGTCCCTGTGCCAGAGCTCAAGTCACCCCGGACGAGGGTACTGGGTGGCACAGCAGGACACCTGTGACAGCAGGTGGCATGGAGAGGCTGGTTCCACCTGTTCCCGGATCTCGGCTGGAATGGGCCAGTGAACAGGGGATCACAACGGCAATGGCGGCAGCGGAGGCAAAAGCAGTCGGGGCCGGACGATCTGGCACGGTAGAACGACGTGCCAAGCAGAGACACTGCAAGCCGAGAAGGGCCCCTCTGGGTGTCACGGATGTGGTCTGGGCCTGGGAGGGCCCATGGTCGCGGCCGATGGAGGAGCACTAGGGGCAGCTGCATGTGGTGGCCAGACGGGAGGACGCCTATCTCCAACTGTCGGATGGTTCATGGAGGCACTTGAATGAGCTGTAGCGTGCCGGGGAGAAGACTGGTGGACCTGGACATGGGACTTCTCCAGTGGTGTTGAAGAGGAGGCGCACTGGGGTTGAGACAGCCCGTGGCGACCCGGGAGGTGATTCCCCCCCCCCCCCCCCCGGGGCAGACTGTTGGAGGGACAGTCCGGGGGGGGGGGGCATGGGTTTGTTCTTATGCTTAATATCAGGTTTAGATGGTGTACAGGTGTGTATGTTTTGATGTCATGTGGTACAGCTTATTTGGTGTTTTTTAGGATGTTATATTTTATGTCTCTGATATTTGTATCTGTTCATGGGGATTAACTTGATTGTTTAGATTAGGACACGGCGGTGTTTTGTTTTCAGTAGACTTGTTTGGAGTACAAGCGGCAGAATAATCCGCTTCCCCATGTGGGGTGAGGAGGCAGTCTCCCCATCTCCCCCTAGTTCTGGTTATTTTGGAATGGCTACTTTAGGCCATTTGTATTGTGTTATCTCTTTACTTTTAGTGCGTGATTCAAGTTCCAAATTGGGGTGGGTCCAAATTGTGCGTGTGTTTTGGGCTTTTGTGAAGGGGGGGAGAATGTTGTTTTAGAGTTTGGACCTTTATTTGTGTGGTACGGGTGGCGGCTCCACCTTCCGGTTCCGCCACCACCCACGGCTATAAGAGGGCAGTGGGCAGGAGGGGCGGTCTGTCTGCCTCCTCTCTGCCTGACGGCTGCGCTGGTGTGCTGTGTTTAGTTCCACTCCTGGCCTCGTCCTTGGCTCCTTATTACTGACGTAACAACAGGAACATCCAAATAACGCTTTGTTGTATTTATTGTTATCATAGAAGTAAGCTATGCTTATACATAGAATGTTATGAACACAAATTTTAATGAGTGTAGTTATGTCTGTAAATGAGTGACCACGGAGGCGGTGGCTGAACTGAACGATGGTTTATTATACACACCCCATTAACAACATGTGTTACAGCATATAGTTAGCAAGCTAACAATGTAGAGATACAAGCTGGTGTGTTGGCCTGAGCTGGCGCGCCAAAGAGGACGGCTCCCGCCAAGAGTCCCTCAAACAGGCACGGCATGCTGACTTCACCCATGCATCCTACGTCACGTCCGTGCTGCCGATCTGTTAGTATTTCAATACCTAACAAATATGTCCCAATTTAAAGTGGATTTTATTCTGTTTGTTGTGTCCAGCTGCAGCAAACTTCCTGATCAGAATGCTGTTCTGACTATTATAACATGCAGATATGATTTTCTCATTGTGATTTTCAATATTTGTTATGGTTCAAAACACCATAAGTGATGGTTCACTATTCTTTGTCTTTTTCTGTTGGCAAAGAATGAGAAGACGACAGAAAAAAAAAAAAGAACCTCTGCACCTGTCCGATCTAGAATCAGTCTGGCTGTTTCTCTCCAGTCACAGAGCTGTTAGATTTTAAAGTGTCTGTGACACGATGTAGGAACTATGGATCATATTCAGTGTGAATTTATCTTCAATCGTCCACATAGTTGGTTCTTTTGACTTAGAACGCTAATAAGTGGAAAAATATTTCCAAGGGAATTCAAATTTAGCGCCGTGTTGCACTAACGCGATCTCCTGAGACTCTCCTCATTTCAGGATATGATGTCATGAGGTGAAGTTCATCTCAGCTGATCCAAGTGCTGTCAGTGTAAACAAGCTGTTCAGCTTCTATATCAGTGAAGAAATGCCGAAACGTTGCGTGGCGGCTGGGTGTTCTAATTGCTCCAGTGAACTTACAAGCCTGTTCTCATTCCCAAAAGATCCAGATCTTCTTAAAAAATGGGCAAAGCGGACTTCTGGGAAGATGGCGTAGAGGCATAACGCTTAAACAGAGAGCTCTCCCTAGTTAGATTAAAAATCTTTGGTAAATGGCCAACTCGACATAAATAGGTCAATAAACCAAGGGATGAAAACGCGAAGAAGCCGGGCACACGGACAAAACCAGGGTAAAACTAAAGAATCCCTCTTCAACAACACTGGAGAAATCGCTGAACACGAGGCAAACAAAAGCGAGGAGACTTCAGAGAAAATGGAGGATGCCAACTTCGATGTTATGAACACTGGCTTCGCCAATATAAGTAAGGACTTAAAAGACCTCAAGCGACAACTCCAACAGGATTTAATGGCTCTTAAGGAAGAACTGAAAAAAAAAGATGAAGGAGGAAATTATGGTTCTCCGAAAAGAAATGAACCGCAATCTAGCAGAAAACATGGAGGAGCTGCGCACTCAGCGGGCGTGCATGGTAGAAGCACAAGCTCGAATATCAGAGTTGGAAGACCGAGGCAAGCGAGCTGCTACAGACCCTGACGGCACAAACACAGAGGATGCAGGAAAAAATAACCGACCTGGAGAGCAGGTCCAGACGGAGCAATATACGCATCTTCGGGATTCCGGAGGGCACTGAAAGCAACTCGATGATGAAATTCATAAATCAATTCTTAAAAAAAGAGCTTGAGCTGCCCAATGAAACAGACCTGCAGATTCAACGTGCGCACAGAGCTTTGGCTGAACCTGAACTCAAACTCTACACCCAGGTCAGTTGTGGTAAACTTTTTAAAATATGACGTAAAGGAAAGAATCCTGACACAAGCGTGGGAAAAAAAAGATACGAGTTGGCGACAAACAGATATTCTTTGACCATGACTACCCGACAGAAATTGTGCAGCAGAGAAAGAAATATGCCAACATTAAAAAAATGCTGAAAGAGGAAAAAAATTAGATTCCAAATGCCACTAACAAAGATGAGAATTCATTGGGATGACGGCGTGAAAACCTACAACACGGCCAGAGAGGCAGCGCGGGACATGACGGAGCGAGGCTTTGTGGTGAGCGTACCGGAGGAAGCGGCTGGAGCAGCGGCGACACGGAGCGCACCGAGACAGCCGGAATGGAGGCAAGTGAGCGGCAGAGGGCGGGAGACGGACGTGGTGCACCGAGCCCAAGAAAAACTGCAAGGCTTTCAATGGAAAGCCTAGATTATAACAAAGATTAAGAAGGGCACAGAAGAAATGAAGGCCAAGAAGACAAGGTAAAAGAGAAACAAACGGCTAGGAGAGGTTAAAGGGATTTTTGTTGGACATTTCTAGAATAATGACTATTACTTGGATAGTAACTACAGGTCTAGGGAGGGCCCCTCACTCGGTGAGGACAATCCCTCCACCCACCAACAGGGACCAATGGGCAGAAGAAAGGCCCAAAGTACGGAGGTCGAGATTCATTAATGTGTTTTTGTACAAATATGTGTTAGTTTTGTTGTTAAAGGGGCTAGGAGCACAAGTTTAAAAAAAAAAAAAAAAAAAAAAAAAGGAAAAACATGAATATGGTTAAAAATCTTAAGATAATGACATTAAACGTGAATGGTCTGAACTCACCTGTTAAAAGGGAAAGAATAATAAGAAAATTCAAGAAGGAAAAAGCTGAAATTATATTTATGCAAGAGACACATTTGAACAAGACAGAACATGAGAAACTAAAGAGATTTGGCTATAAGAAAGAACTCCTACTACAGTTCATTTAAGGGAGAAACTAAAAGTGGGGTTATGATACTAATTTCAAATAAAATACAATTTGAATGTGAACAAGAAATCCAGGATAAAGAAGGCAGATATGTAATAGTAAAGGAAAGAACAGATGGTATGCAGATCACATTAGTGAACATCTATGCCCCACCAGAAAGTGACAAGGGTTTTTTCTGTTTGATCTCATAGCAACACACAGTGAAGGAGTCCTAATTTGTGGAGGAGCCTTAAATGCTGTCATGGATCATGAAGTTGATACAACAAGTGTTAAGAAGACAAAAAAAAACATGTAACAAAGTTCATAAGAACTTCACTGGCAGAAATGGGTATGGTAGACATATGGAGGGACCTACACCCACTCGAAAAAGACTATACACATTATTCAGCAGTCCATAAAGTACACTCTAGAATAGATTACTTCCTTATGAATGAAGGTGACAGACACAGGGTGAGAAATTGTCGGATTGGAGGGGCAGAAATGTCAGATCATAATCCTATATACATGGAAATATATTTAAACAATAGAAAACAACAAACAACATGGAAACTTAATGCAGGACTATTAAATGATGAGAAAATGAAAGAATAAAGTTAAACATAAATGAGTATATCGAGGAGAATGATGATGGAGAAGTGGACCCAACAATACTATGGGATGCACTAAAAGCCGTGTTAAGAGGTAAATTAATTGTTGAATCAGGAAAAGCAAAAAAGTCTAAACTGGAATCATGTGAACAAAGATGTGAGGGATTGAGGGAATTAGAACGTAAACATCAAAACACAAATGACCCAAAAATATATCAAGAAATTAAGGAAGAAAAAATAAAGATAAAAGAAATACAAATAGATGAAATTGAAAGGAAAAATAGATACTTAAAACAAAAATATTATGAAATGGGGCCAAAGGCCACAAAACTGCTGGCAAAACGGTTAAGAAAACAACAAACAGTGAATAATGTGTATAAGATTAGGGACCCCATCACAAATAAATCCAGTTACCCCAGAAAACATCGAAGAAATGTTCCATAAATTCTATGAAGAACTATACTCGCAACCTGAACAGACAAATGTTAAGGATATTAAAAAATTTCTAAACACATTGGACTTGCCATCAATAGGAAACCAACAAAATGAAAAACTAACAGCAGAAATAACAACACAAGAGATTAAAGATGTGATTAAGTCACTAAAAAATGGTAAATCACCAGGTAGTGATGGATACCCATCTGAGTTTTATAAACTGTTTATAGAAGAACTCAGGCCACAGCTCCTAAAGTCATTTAATTGGACATTAAACAACAACAAAATACCTCCATCATGGAACAAAGCCATTATTTCAGTTATTTTAAAGCCAGGGAAAGATGGGGAACAATGCGGAAACTATAGGCCAATCTCTTTATTAAATGTGGATTATAAAATATATACAACAATTATCTGTAAACGAATAAAGACATTCTTGACGGAATTGATGGAGGATGATCAAACTGGTTTCATAGAGGGACGCCAAACACATGATAATATCAGGAGAACAATACACATAATTAATCAAATACATAAAGAAAAGAAAAGCACAGTAATAATGAGTTTAGACGCAGAAAAAGCATTTGATAGGGTTAATTGGATGTTCCTATATAATGTGCTGGAACGCTTTGGATTTAACGAAAAGTCAGTGCAATGCATAAAGACACTGTATCAAAAACCTGTGGCAAGAATCAAGATAAACAGTAGCTTAACAGACAAAGTAAATATACAAAGATCAACTAGGCAGGGATGCTGCCTATCGCCCACCTTGTTTGCTCTGTTCATAGAGCCACTGGCTCAAGCGATGCGACAAAATAAGAAATTAAAAGGTGTAACAATAAAGGGAGCGGAACACAAGATTGGGCTGTTTGCAGACAATATTATAGTTTACCTTGACCAACCAGATGAATCAATAATGGAAATGATGGACTTGATAGAAAATTTTGGAAAATTATCAGGATACAAGATAAACATAACAAAAACACAAATACTGACATTCCACTATAATCCTTTAAACCAGATAACTGATAAGATCAAACTAAACTGGAAACAAAAAGAAATAAAATACCTTGGAGTGAACATACCTAAAGATTTAAGCAAAATCTATAAAGCAAACTGATAGGTTAGAACAAGAAATAAAAAAAGATATTGATAGATGGTCAATCTTAAACATGGATCTGAATTCAAAAATTAAGACAGTCAAAATCAGCATACAACCTAGACTGCTTTACCTCTTCCAGGCTCTACTAACAGAGATTCCTTGTGCCCAGTTCTCAAAGTGAGACGGGATGATATCGAGATTTGTTTGGGGAGGTAAAAAGCCAAGAGTGAAATATAAAACTCTCCAATTACCAAAAGAGAAAGGAGGCATGGGCCTACCGAGTCTAAAGGAATATTACTACTCAGCACAAATAAGATATATCATATGTTGGTGCGACGGAGGATACGAGGCAAAATGGAAAGAAATGGAAAAGGAAATTGAGGGACTCCAGTACAAAGCATAATAGGAGATTAGGATGCATATAAGCAAATCAAACAAATGGACCCAATCACTAAATTTACTTTGGAACTGTGGTGTAAAATAGTACAAAAGTATAATATAAAGGAGGACATAAAACTATTGAAATGGGTAGCATTTGACAGTCAGTTTGAACCGGCAAAGCAAGATAGGGGATACAAAAATCTGGTGAACAAGGGAATCACAGCATGGGGCAATATTTCCGGTTCCGGCTCTGCCGGACCGGCGGCGCCACACGAGTCGGCTGCCTGTTGCAACAGCCTTTTTTTTTTTATCTTCCTTCTTCTTTCTACACCTTTCACTCTGTATATATATCATGGACGCACAAATCGCCCCGGGGGTCTCCCGGGTCGGCGGACGGAGCCACGGTTTGCAGCGGGAGACGTTACAGCGGGGAGGAGCTAGTGCTAGCTAGCACTTGGCCGCCGCCCGGTGCTAATGGGAAACTCGACATACCGGGAGCTGTAGCGAAAACGAAGCGGGTGCCGGGCTGGAGTTTAGGCGGCGTGAAAGAAATATAAGACAGAATAATAAAGAGCGATGGCAAGAACCAAGCAGACGGCCCGTAAAATCTACTGGAGGAAGAAGCCCCCCAGGAGACAGCTAGCCACCAGGGCTGCTCGGAGAGGCACTCTGGCCACCGGCAGAGTGAAGAGGCCTCGCCGTCACAGGTCCGTGGCTCTGAGAGAGATCCGTCGCTACCAGAAATCCACGGAGCTGCTCATCCGTAAGCTGCCCGTCCAGCGCCTGGTGAGGGAGATCGCTCAGGACTTCAAGACCGTCCTGCGTTTCCTGAGTTTCGCCGTCATGGCTCTGCAGGAGACCAGCGAGACCCACCTGGTGGTCTCTTCTTCGCTAAGGGGGTCACCATCATGCCCAAAGACTTCCAGCTGGCCCGCTGCATCCGCGGAGAGAGAGCTTAGACTTTCTGCTGCACATCCACCAGCCATAATGCTCTGCACTGTGTGTCTATATATATACATTTATAGTAATATGGACATATGTTTGCTAGATGTTGTTTTTTCTTGCCTTCTGATTGTTGCTCTGAGTGTTGCTGTCCCTGTGCTGTTGCAATCCTGGAATTTCCCCATTGTGGGACTAATAAAGGCTTATCTTATCTTATCTTATCTTAATATAGGAAAAAAAAGATTTCGGGAGTTTTGTAAACATGAGAAGAAAATTTAAACTAGAAAAATCTGAATTCTTCAGATATCTGCAGATGAGAGATTATTATATGAGGAAGATTAGGCATAACCTCCACACAGATGTGAGCAAGATTATACAATTCATTTTAAGCTCGTATGCAGGAAATAAAATAAGAATTATTTCAAAGCTATATCAGAAACTTACAGCAAACAAACATTGAAGTAACTATATAAAGGAGAAATGGGAGAAAGAACTAAATTTAAACATAACAGAAGAAAACTGGCAAGAAATATGGAAAACACAACACACATCAACAAGTTCAAGGACATGGAGGGAATTTGGATGGAAAAACCTGATTCGCTTTTTCATTACACCACAGATTCAAAGAAAATATACAAATACTAAATCTATATGCTGGAGGGGCTGTGGGGCTCAAAATGCAGACCACTCGCATATGTTTTGGAAATGCTGCAAAATCTCATCATTCTGGAAATCTATACATGTGACAATACAGAGGATATTAGGATATAATATACCAATGAACTGTAACTTGATGTATTTATGTGATCTCAAAAGAGACAATGTAATACAGGCTGAGGACAGATATCTAGTTAAAATCTTGCTGATTGCCATTTTCTTGTGATTGTTTTTTTACATGCAGTCAGAAGTTCTTCCTGACCAAGAGCAATGGACAGACATTGTTGAAGATATACGTTTAATGGAAAAACTAACATATCGACAAAGAATGCAAGAAGGGCAATATGGGAAAAAAAATGGTGGAAATGGACACACTACAAAGTGCAACAACGAGACAGAAATTGAAAGAATAATCAAAGACACTGGAAAAACCAGAAAAATTAAGAGATGGAAACTAAAAAACTTGATGCTCCAACATTTGCCCCCCCTTCTTTTTTTTTTTTCTTCTTCTAGCTCCTTTTTTTTAAAATATAGAGACTGTGATCTGAATGTAATATGTAAGATGAAAAATGAATAAAAATCAAAGTTACAAAAAAAATGGGCAAAGCAAGTACAGAGAACAAGGGACAAATGGCAACCAGCACCATCTTCTGCACTCTGTAGCGATCATTTCACTGCAGACAGTTTTGAGGAGGCGCCTGCTATACAGGAATCTTTAGGCTTGAAAGTTCGTTACAAACGGGTTCTAAAACCGACTGCCATACCTACGGTTTTTAAATGAAAACCCACAGCTCAAGACGATATCAACATATCAAAACAGCGCAGAGAAGCAACAGTGTCAAAACTCGCCCGGAAAAGAGTTTGTGGAATTGATTTTTTTTTTTTTTTTTCCACATAAGGCGATTGTGATTTTGTTACATTTTTTCCGCCGAAAGTAAAATCCTCCCCTATGAATTTTGAAGCCGAATGTTGACTTTACTTCAAATGGAATGACTTTGTGTTAAAAAAACGTTATATTACTTTTTCAGTTTTTATTTTTATAAATCTCATTGCCTACCGAAACTGAATATCTGAGCATTTTTTTTTTTAAATTACCCCAACCACCCAATCGGGGAAATTTAGATCTATCTGTATTTTGCCATTCAGTGTTTTGGAGGCGACCGATGTCCATCTCTAACCCTTCACCGTCGGACCCTTCATCCTCTGAAATGTACGAGTCATCTTCGCTTCCTGAACGATGTGGTTCAAATAAACAGGGTTGCAGTCCTTCGTTAGAACCAACTCGCTCTTCTTCATCACTCGATCCTGCTTCTTCCTCAGAAACTATCGACAAATCGCTCAAATCTTCGCTGAAATCACTCACAACTTCCTCTGCTTCAGTGGACTCAGCCAAGTTTGTTTACATCATTGGTTCACCTCATTACATCACAAAATGGCGGCAGTCTTTGACCCAGTTTCGACAAACGAACATTGCAATAGTCTGCATCACAATGTAATTTATGGGAGTATATGGAAACAAAATTTTATTGAACTTTTTTGTCTACACAGAATAAAAACACAATAGTTCTTCTTTCTAGTGATGTCTTGGTTGAATTATGTCACGGACTCTTTAACTGTTGAGCTGTTTCATGGTGTTGCTGCTGCTCTCCAGTGTTAACCTGAAGAATCAGCTGAAGTTAGACTTCCAAAGGTTTGGGATTGAATGAATGAATGTGAAACAACCAGAACAGAGCAGTACATTTGTGCTAAAATCCTCCGGAATGTCTTCCTGATGTGTCCTTTGTGGGTTGATGCGAGGATCCTGCTGTTGCCTCACGTCACTCCAGTGTGCAGCATCTGGACATGTTTGCAGCTGTAGCAGGAAACGGGGCCTGACTGACCAGTAACAGAGCGGTGGGTGTGGTGTTGAGACTGGTTTACCTTCCTGTCCTGTCCCAGAGCTCCTCACAGACACAACTGATGGAAACGCTGTGTGTGTGTGTGTGTGTGTGAGCATTTTGGTATTTCTTTGATGACCATGTGACCAATAGACACATTTCAGAAGGTTAAAACCTACAAAAACACAATTTTTCAATGACTGGGACCTTTAAATTGAGTCATTTTCAGTTATTGCCATTTATGCCTCTACAGTAACAACCAGTCATGCCGGGCTGTTGCTGCGTCACTTGAAATCCTAAATGTTCTGGTGTCGGTCTTCTTCTTTTGTTCCTGTGTTTAGGTGTTTTAATGACTGACAGCACTGTAGCAGAGCAGCGCTGTGAAAGCATCCTGTTCAAGTAGGAACAGTGCAAGCAGACAAGTCTGTTGTTAGCCAGGAGGAGGAGAAGAAGAAGAAGAAGAGCGGTGTTTCTGATGGCTCCGCTGTACTTGAGCTAATGAAATATCAACGATGTAAAAGTTGAAGTTTGGTCACGTGCAGATGTGTCACTGACAGCTGTTACTGTAACAGTTCAGCTCACGCTCCCTGCTTCCCGTCCCAGCAGCATGTCCCTGTGGGCCCCACCACAGGCTACATCTGGCCTGTCTTAGGGCTCCATGTGGGGTCCATGTTGACCCCATCTGTGTTAGCCCACATGGACTTCACCTGTTTACCTATTTTCAGCTGATTTGTGGCGGCGGTGTAGCGTGGCCGGCTACTGATCGGAGGGTCAGGGGTTTGATTCCCGCCCTGTCTGGAGTCTGCATGTCCAAGTGTCCTTGAGCGAGACACTGAAGCCCCAGTTGGACCTGGTGGGTCAGGCTGGTGCCGGTGCACGGCGGCTGCGCCGCCGTCAGTGTGTGGATAGCAGGATCTGTAGAGCGCTCTGGTCATCCTGAGAGGAGAAAAAGCATTAAATAAGTGAACGGCATTTACAGTCATGTGAAAAAATTAGGACGCCCCATTAAATATCCAGAACTGTTCACATATCTGTGTCTAACCTTGTTTTTGTTTTTATTTGCATTTTTTAACATTTATTTTAGCCATTGTAAGTGGGAATGAATGTGGGGGTGGCCTAATTTATTCCTCAATATTTGTTTAGAATTATACTGTTCAGAAAATTTGAAAAAAGTCTTTAATTCATTTTTAATTGTTTAGTTGTATAACGTGAATCTCCCAGTATTTTGAACCTTGATATTAAATATCCATATGTCCAAATATGGTAAAAACACAGGTTTATCCAGGGTGTCCTAATTTTTTCACATGACTGTATTTTCTCATAAATGAGCAGTTTTCTGGGAAATTTGTAGTATTTTCCCACTAATTTGATACATTTTTTCTGGAAAATTTGAAACTTTCTCAAAAACTTGCAATTTTTTTCATAAATTTGTTAGTTTTTTTTGTAAAATTGTGACTTTTTTCTTGCATTTTATGAACTTTTTCTTATAATTTTGAAACGTTCCATAAAATTTTGACTTTGTTTCACCGCAATCTTGCAACGTTTTCTCATAAATTTGTTACTTTTTTGTTGTAAATTTACTATTTTCTTATAAATTTCTGACTTTTTCCCATAAATTTGCATAATTTTTCTTGTCAATTTGGAACGTGCTCAAAAAATTTCAACTTTTTTTTTTTTTACTGTAAACTTACAACTTTTTCCTCATAAATTTGGGTCTTTCTTCTCTTAAATTCGTTAATTTCTTCTTATAAATTTTCAGCTTATTTATTTGTATCTATTGTATTTTCACCAGAGGTGGCTCTCGGCCCAAAGATGAACTCATTAGATGTTAAAGGTGATCCGTGAGTGCATACCTCCTCCAAGGCCCTATCTTGCAATGTACAGATGAATGGTGATTATGG
Organism: Pholidichthys leucotaenia; assembly: GCA_020510985.1. Lineage (NCBI taxonomy): Eukaryota > Metazoa > Chordata > Actinopteri > Cichliformes > Pholidichthyidae > Pholidichthys > Pholidichthys leucotaenia. Next base: position 23,694 of record JAJAQF010000083.1, read on the forward strand.
ACGGACAAAAGGACAGAGGGGAGGACAAAGGGAGGGAGGGGCGGAGCCTTGGCAGAGGTGTGCGCTCTCTGAGTGCCCTCTAGTTTTCGCTTAGTTTACTATAGTTTACTCTCAGGGCAGCTTTGAATAGGAGGAAGAATGGAAACGCGGTTGGTCCAGATGACATCCCTGTGGAGGTATGGAGATGTTTAGGAGAGATGGCAGTGGACTTTTAACCAGATTGTTTAACACAATCTTGGAGTGTTTTGGAACCACTTTTCAAGAACAAAGGTGATGCTCAGAGCTGTAGTAACTACAGAGGCATGAAGTTGGTCTTTCTGCAATTGTGGGGTTTTCACCCATAGTTAAAAGTGCTATGAGTTGACTGTTGTTGTGAAATGTGCTCTATAAATAAAGTTGAATTGAATAAAGTTGATCAGCCACACTATGAAGATATGGGAAAGAGTTGTTGAAGCCAGGTTAAGAGGAGAGTTGACAGTCAGTGAGCAGCAGTGCGGTTTCATGCCAAGAAAGAGTCCTACAGATGCAATGTTTGCCCTCAGAGTGTTGGAGAAGTATAGAGAAGGTCAGAAGGAGCTGCGCTGTGTCTTTGTGGATCTAGAGAAAGCAGATGATGGGGTGCCAAGAGAAGAAGTGTGGTACTGTATGAGAAAGTCAGGAGTGGCAGAGAACTATGTGAGGGTGGTGCAGGACATATGAGGACAGTGAGGAGGTGGTGAGGTGTGCTGTAGGAGTGACGGATGGGTTCAAAGTGGGGGTGGGATTACATCAGGGAGCGGCCCTGAGCCCCTTCTTGTTTGCTATTGTGATGGACAGGCTGACAGACAAGGTCAGGCAGGAGTCTGTGGACCATGATGTTTGCAGACGACATTGTGATGAATTTCGTTGTATATGTTCTCCCTATTTGATCTCCCGGTGTGGGGGGCTCCACAGGATGATTGCTCTTTCACATGGTGCCTCGGTACCAAGCAATGTCTCTTATTTTATATGTGTGAAAGAGAAGTAGGGGTGTGTGTGTGTGTTTACGGGAGGGTTGGAAGGGGTGGGATGTATCGTGTAAATATATGTAACTAAATTTGTCTACTGCTTTTATCTATGTAAAGCACTTTGCGCAGCATCCAGTGTTTGAAAAGTGCTATACAAATAAAGTTTGATTGATTGATATGTGACAATGACAAAGTTGTAGTCTATTCTACTGAAAGTAGGGAGCAGGCAGAAGAGAACCTGGAGAGGTTGAGGTATGCTCTGGAGAGAAGACAGAATATATGAGTGTGAATGAGAGGGAGGCAGGTGTAACGGTGAAGATGGAAGGAGTAGAGGTCGTGAAAGTAGATGAGTTTAAATACCTGGGGTCAACCATCCAAAGCAATGGAAAATGCACAAGAGGGGTGAAGAGGAGAGTGCAGGCAGGGTGGAGTGGGTGGAGACGAGTGACAGAAGGATAGCAGCTAGAGTCGTCCTCGTTTGTCTCCACCTCGTTTGTCCCCACCCCATCAGCGTGGGTAATGAGCCTAGTAGCCACTATGGATCCACACCACAGGCCAATGACTGGTGCCCTCCCTGTTGCTCGCATTGGTGTGACATGCAGCTTAAATGTGCCACATAAGTCAGCTTACTTTTTATTATTTTATTAAGTATTCCATCATTTATTGTGTCCCCAGTAATCATCCATCCCTCATCCTTAAACAGGGTTGGAGTGAGACTCTGATCTTTTGGTTCAACTCCAGGTTTTGCTGCTGTGGAAGTTTTCCAGTCGTATCTTGATCCCTGAAAGGAAGTGGGGCATCCTGACAGCGTTGGCACATCTGGAATGTGTCAACATAAGACATCTGTCCTCTAAAACCAAATGGTATGGCTCGCTGGGTTCCTCCTTCTGAGATTCTCCCCCTGAGGAGGATGATCTCAGGGGCTGAACATGTATGATGTCACTGACATCCTGACGCATTTGCCCTGAGGCCTGCATGTCATCTGGCTGCTGCGGGTCCTTCAACACTACATACATTATTATATGTCGACACAGACGATTAACTGTTGAAGGCCTCAAAGATGGGCGATAGAGGAAGACTGATGAGACTGAAAGAGCTGTGTAGCACAGATGCTAATATCCCAGTCTACAGTCATAGTGGAATATCCTGATGAGCCTCCAAAATCAGATGTTGCATTATTGCAGGGTTTTGTTCTCAGTCGTTTGTGTGCAACCTTCATAGCAGACAAACCAACTACTGGCCGACCTCAAATAACTATGGTGTTGGAGTGGAGATTGGACCACAGAAGGCCCCATTAACGGGCCCATGGCATGCTTTTCCATGTTTTCTGCCTTATCTACACTACAATTCACTCAACTGAGATTCAGACCCACGCCCTTTCAAGCCCTACACATTTAAAACCTCAGTCTTTGAAAATTTTCACCCCAAACCCATAGTCAAAGGTCAGGGTGTCACGATGAACCTGTGTACCGAATTTTGTGACCCTCGCTGTCTTTGTTGTTGAGATATAGGCTGTGTCTCCATTCAGGTTCTGCATCCTCCATGTGCACACTTATAGGCCAGAAAGATCACTGCATGGCATCGAAGGCTGTCCCATTCTGTGGACACCTTCACAAGCAGCCGACAAATGCAGCCTACAAAACCGTGAAAGAAAAGGATCCATGGAGAGTATCCTTGTGACCGTACCATGTCCCAGCAGTCGGTGTTTGGCTCAGCCAGGCTGAACAAAGGGGAGCGAAGCAGCAAAACAGTTTTGTGCTTGAATTATACAGCAGTTTGAATGTTAAAACACTAATGAACCAGATAACATGTGATTATTTAAGCTTATGTTGTGGAGAAAAGAGGCAGGCGAGACGACGAGCTGGACGACACAGTTACTTTATTCTTCCTCCAACATATCTTAGAGCAAAAAAGATTGCTGGGTCTCTGTGCATTCCTCTTTTATACCTTTATTCCCATGCATCGAGACCTGCATTTCCGACCATAACCATTTTTGTCTGAACAAAGAATTGTGTGGCACATTAACATAACATAATGCCGGCTCCGCTCCAACACACTTCTTCTCTCCAGCATTTACTCCTTTCCCCGGGGGGGGGGGGGTGCATAGTCCTTACTGTCCCATCTGATACCCTCCGGTGACACCTCTCCTTCGGTCCATTGTCTCCTGGGTGGAGAAGTCCAACACCATGGCCCCATACAGCCCCCTGCTGAACACCCAGAAAGGGCAGTAACCCCCCCACCCCCATCCTTTGGGTTGAGCTGGCACCAATAACGGCTTTAGCAGGGGGTTGCCGATCCAGTCAAACTGCCTGCTGGCGGGGTGAACAGGAGGGCACATCAGTCTGTGGAGGGAAAAGGGGGGGGGGGTGCAGAAAACACATCAGCCTCATGAGCGCAGGTTCCTGCCGAGGGATCACCAACTTCCAGCGCCACCAATGGTGGACGTCCGCACTGGGGAGCTTGGGCCATCACCACCTGCTCCTCTGCCAACACAAAAGCGGGTTTCACCCTGTCGATGCAGACGGTCTCTCTATGTCCCCCCAAGTCTAACACAAAATGCTTCGCTCCAGGTTCCAACACCCTGAACGGTCCGTCGTACGGTGGACGCAGCAGGGTCTGGTGCGCATAGTGCCTGACAAAAACAAAACCGGCATTCTGCAAGCTTTTTGGGAAAACAATGGTGGGCAGGGCCCGGTACGCTCACAGCCTCCGTACTGTGTAAAAACTGCGTGGGCAGATCAGCCTCGGGTGCGGGGTTTTCTGGGAAAATCTCTCCGGGGATCTGCAGTGGCTGAGAAAAAACAAATTCTGCTGGGGAGGCTGCCAAATCCTCCTTAGGTGTGGAGCGCAACCCTAAAAGAACCCAGGGTAGGTGGTTGACCCAATTTGTGTCTGTGAGCGAAGCTCTGAGCGCTTTAAGTGACCTATGAAAATGCTCGCATAACCCATTAGCCTGGGGGTTGTACACGGTAGTGCGGTGAATTTTGACCCCCACACTCTGGGCCATTATGGACCGTGGATCACAGAGTTCTGAAACGAATTGTGGACCCCTATCGGACGTGATGTCCAATGGAGATCCGAAACGTGCAACCCAAGCCGACAAAAAAGCTCGTACCACTTCCGCAGACGTGGTAGAAACCAGCGGGACTACTTCAGGCCAGCGTGTAGTGCAGTCCACGATTGTTAAGAGGTGCATAAAACCTTGCGATAGTGGGAGGAGTCCCACTAAATCCACGTGGACGTGTTTGAACCTCCTGGCCAGGATTTGGAGTGGCTTAAGGGGGCCTCTGGTGTGCTTGTGCACTTTGGCCCGCTGGCATGCGACGCAAGCTGCAGCCCACTCTTTCACTTCCTTGCGCAAATGCGGCCAGATGAATTTCGCCCCCATTAACTTCACTGAGGCGCGCACTCCCAGGTGCGAAAGGGAGTGGACCAACTCAAAAACACGGCGCCATGCCAGTGGTTCCAAGGGAGGGCACCCTTCTTGTGCCACCCTGCTTTCCAACCTTAACCTTGTTGGCGCAGACTGGAGCGTGCAAATGTCCGTGGCCTTGGAGGGGAAATCTATTCCCATGTAGATTGGGGTGATTAACTGGCGCGACAGGCAATTGGCCACGACATTGAGTTTATCGGCGACGTGTTGAATGTTGGTAGTAAACTCCGAAATTGCGGCCAACTGCCGTTGCTGCTGGGCCGACCATGGTTCCGAGACCTTGGCCATTGTACGACAGCGGCTTATGGTCCATGAATGCGGTGAACTGGAAATGCCTCGCCAGGTGGAGAACCAGCAATTCTCTATCAAATGTGCTGTACTTGCCTTCGTTGTCACGCAAAGTGCGGCTGAAAAATGCGAGCAGCTGCCACGAACCTGAGACGCACTGCTTCACTATTGCCCCTATGGCAACGCTAGACGCATTTGTAGTGAGCACTGTCCTTGCAGACGGGTCCAGGTGGGCTAACATCCACAAGCGCTGTTTTGGCGTTAGTAAAAGCCTGGACTCGCTCGGTAGTGGGCATTTTTGCCCAGTCTCTTTCTGATGGTGGAGTCATGAACACTGACCTTAACTGAGGCAAGTGAGCCCTGCAGTTCTTTGGATGTTACTGTGTGGTCTTTTGTGACCTCTTGGATGAGTCGTCACTGCGCTCTTGGGGTAATTTTGGTTGGCCGGCCACTCCTGGGAACATTCACCACTGTTCCATGTTTTCACCATTTGTGGATAATGGCTCTCACTGTGGTTTGCTGGAGTCCCAAAGCTTTAGAAATGAATTTATAACCTTTTCTAGACAGATAGATCTCAATTACTTTGTTTCTCATTTGTTCCTGAATTTCTTTGGAATGCAGCATGATGTCTAGCTTTTGAGGATCTTTTGGTCTACTTTGCTTTGTCAGACAGGTCCTATTTAAGTGAATTCTTGATTGAGAACAGGTGTGGCAGTAATCAGGCCTGGGTGTGGCTTGAGAAATTGAACTCAGCTTTCCAAAGATGTGATAAACCACAGTTAATTTATGTTTTAACAGGGGGGCAATCAATTTTTCCCACAGGGCCATGTAGATTTGGATTTTTTTTTTTACCCTTAATAATAAACACCTTCATTTAAAAACTGCATTCTGCGTTTATTTGTGTTACCTTTGTCTATTGTTTAAATTTTGTTTGTTTTTCACACAAATGTTTCAGATCATACAAAATAAAAAGAGAAATCAGGAAGGAGGCTAACACTTGTTCACACCACTGTGTTTAGCATTCTGACCTTGAGTGTTTGACCCCAAAAGTATAGCCATTTGTGCTTGTCCCAAGGTCAACCTATGTACCAAATTTGGAGGCTGTAGCATCATTCCCTGTTGAGTTAGTTCAGACATAGTCGTCTGGTTGGCCAGTCGGTGGCAGACAGCACCAGCCGCTCTACCCATGCCACCTTGTCGGTGTGGGTAATGATATGTATGTATCTTGTAATGATTCTATTAAAAATAAACTCATTTTGCCCAAGTCTGGTGTGCTCTCAATCATAAGACTTTTTTTTTTAGAACAGACTTGCAACTATGATCTTGTTTCTAGGGGTGGAAATCATGAGGGATCATACGATATGATACGTATCGCGATACTTGGGTCATGATGCAATACTAACATGACATTACTTTACCTTAAGTACTGTGATGCCATATACAGTAAATTGATTAAAGATGGGTACGTGTGTTTGTAGATCACTGCGTCATTGCAAGCGTCAAGTATTGCGATACCAACACAGAATCTTGCACCCCTGAATGGTGTAATGGACTGAAAAGTCAAACGATTTTTGTTACTGTGGTACCTAAAAAGATAAGTTTGTATTTGTAACATTTATTAATCACTTTTCATAAATTGTCACAATAGTGTGCCTCTAAATCGATACAATATCACCACCACCCTGTTTATGGCCACATTGTGATGCATCATTTTTTTATTTACCCCCATCCTTACTAGTTTCTAATTTATGTGACTGGTCCATGAGACGGTGGCAGGATCCCTCTGTGAGCATCTACACTTGCCTGCTAAACTTGGGACTCTCCTCTGGAACATCTGGTCTCCTTTTTTAGACATCCGTGTTCCCCAGTTCTTTTAATCTGTTGATAATATTTATCTTTTATGTTTCTGAGGTGTTTTGTTATTTTTTGAGCTGGGATACTGTGATATAATATTTTATAGTGTTTTACTGTGAAGTGTGACATGGTGACGTGCACCTCTGGTGACGTCACCACTCCACCCTATATAAGGCCGGGGTTGGCCATCTTATGGCCTCTTGTCTCACCTGGATCTTGGTCGGGGCCTGGTCAGTGGCCGCCACAGGGAGTGAGTTCAGTAAAGCTGTGTTCCAAGTCACCTCACCTCTTCTGTGAACCAGGGCTAATATCGGACATAACAGATACCTCGGGACATTTTGTCATTAATGTAGTTAGCGCAGCAGTTTTCTACCTGACTAGGCATTCATTGGCTGCAAGTGTTAGCCTAGCTGACAGAGGTTGGCCTTTTTGGAAACTTTCTGTATAATCCATTCACCCTACTTGACATCTGTGATCTCAGCGGGATTATCTTGCAACACGTAACCAATAATTCCAAGACGTTATTTTAACTTAGGCTGTATTCACACCAGGATAGTCTGGGAGTCTCGGTTTGACTCGGCGGGGGATGGCGAGAATTTTCACACCTTCGTTTGGTTCGGTTTGCATTCACACAGCACTTCACTCAAGCGGACCAAACTTTTTGGAAAACATCACACAGTTACAACAGCTGCTCATTTGTGGCGCTGTAGCCGAAGCCACCACTGACCAGGAAGAAAAAATTTCGACGAAGAAGAGAAATCCGGCTCATCGGTTGGCCAGGACCGGTGTTATGCTGAGAATTGCTCACTTGCCAAGAATTGCATCCCATGCACCAAAACTATAAAATACAACAGTACAGCCAGGCTTGTAACCGTTTGTGCATTTTTAGAAGTAAAAATTGTTATTACCTCTTGTAAATTATCTTTAAATTATGTTTATTCAATGATGGGATGCAGTTCTCGGCAAGCGAGCAGTTCTCAGCATAACACCGTTCTCTTCAGTGAGGTGTTTATGCACCACAAACTAATAAAAATAAATAGCTTCGCTGTCTGTATACCCCGCCCCGTGCCGCCTTCATGTTGCTAAACGTTTTAAAAACATCGGCATTCTTGTGTTTAGCCACAAGCAGCTGAGAAATCTGGTTCTCAGACCAAATATCTATCAGAGCCTACATCTCCCTCCTCACTACTCCAAGTCCAAGAGACATTTTCTTTTAACTTATCTTTTTTTTTTTTTTTTTTTTTAAGTATTTCTTGGATTCGCACGGTTGACTTTATTGTTATTTTTCTACCCAAAATGGAGGCTGAAGACCCAGGAGCTCTTCAGCTGAATCGGGTTGTTGGATTTATTTGCCCACGGATTCCTACCATGGACGTGCTTCCAGGAAACGGACATGGAGTTTCAATGAATGAATGAATGAATTTATTCGGTAATAATAATAAACATACATACAATACAATAAGAACACACAAAAGAACAGCCGAAAGGGTGCAGGCTGAAGCTAGTGCTTATATAGTGCCTACCTCGTTACAATTTTAAAATCAATAACATAAAAATTTAAGTCATAACAAAAATCAACAAAGAAGACTTCCGGTTATGGCGGCCACGTAGGAAGACGTGTTTCACACTGCTCTGCTCCTAAAAATAAAAAGTTTACTAAAACTCTCTTAATTGGAACAAAAACCCATCCCAGCATTAAGGCGCGGATATGGTAAAGAACAAGGCTGGGAAATTAGGTGGAGGAAAAAGCAATTCGACAAAACAACCCAAGCTAACAGACTTCCACGCTCGAGGCGAAACAGAAAAGGCTCCGGGGACAGTGGCGGAGGATGTAGCCAGCGGCGGAGCGGGAGCTGCTGAGGAGGGGACAAGTGCGGTGCTCGCTGCCATCAGCTCCATGAGAGCAGAGTTTTCGTCTAAATTTGATGGAATTATAGCAGCGATAGAAGGAATGAGAAAGGAAATAAGCGACTGTATGGAACGAGTATCGCAGGCGGAGCTCCGAATTTCAAGTGCTGAAGAAGACGTCACCAGCCTACAATCAAAGTTGCAAACACTGGAATTAAAATGGAAACGTCTGGAAGATAACGTCCTGGACATGGAATCCTGCTCGCGACGGAATAATTTGAGGCTGGTGGGCCTCTCGGAGGGAGCAGAGGGACGGGACTCATGCTCCTTTTTGGAAAAGTGGTTTCCAGAAGCGCTGAACAACGCGGATCTGCAATCATCGGTCGTCTTAGAGAGCGCTCACCGAATCGGCCCACCGAGAGATAATAAGACACCACCGAGGACGCTGATTATGAAGTTCCTCAACTACAGGGACAAGATGACGGTCATCAACGCGGCGCGAGCTAAAGGGGAAATCAAATACCAGGATCAACGGGTGCGGTTCTACCCAGACTTGGCCACAGGAATTCAACAATTAAGGAGGCAGTTAGACCCTGCCCACAAAGAGCTGCGTAACCTCGGGATTCGTCACGGAGTGATTCATCCGGCAAGACTGCTGGTCACGTATAAAGGGAGAACTTACATCTTCAAGACCCCTCAAGAGGCGCAGGAGCTCATCAAGCAGATCCAAAAGGAGACTGATGGGAGCTAAGCATGAATATGACAAAGGTAGAACATTTAAGCATTTGTACAGGCATCTGATTGATCTGAAACATATTGTGACGTTTGCGGGATTCACACAAAGAAAGAGGAGCAAGATAGTTGTGATGAACAGGCTTTATTTACACACCACCGACCCCCAACTCACTTCTGAGCACAGAGAGGAGGGGAGGTCATTCTCCCAGACCTCCGTTTCAGTCATGGTTACACACACACATGATACATCTTGCCCTAATCCTGCTAAACACTGCTGGGTCGTTATAACGCAGTTATAACGACACAGCAGTATAACTCTGTAATAACACATTTAATACACACGCACAGTAACGTTTCAAACTGGCAAAGCATGCTGGGAAATCCCTGCCCTCCTTAAAATGGCCCCGACGTTACACTGCCCCCCCCCCGGACTGGTTTCTGTCCCCAGAAAATTCAAAGTCCACTTTCAGAAATCCAACGCGAGTCAGCCCGGTGCCGGGGCGGCATGCACGGGCCATCTGAGTCTCGGTCGAAATATCTGGTTGGGGTAGGGTTCCGGTTTGGCCACCAGCGGGCGGATGGACACATCTGACAGCCTCTGTAGGACCACGCACAGTCCCTTCCCTGGCAGCGGGAGTCCCATGCCCGCTCCGGCCGACTCCCACCGCTGCCAGATCTCCCAGGTGGCCGCTGGCCCGCGTCCATGCGTCCAGCCCTTGCCACGCCTGGAAAAATGGCCGGATCTCCGTCCTGCTCGCTCCGCTGCGTCGCTGATGCGCCGAGGGCCTCCGTGACATCACCGAAAGGGAAAGCATCTGCGGGTGTGGTAGGACACGCACAGTTCCTCCTCTGGCAGCGGGAGTCACGACTCCCACCGCTGCCAGGACGTCCCAGGCGGCCACTGGCCCGCGTCCAGGCGTCCAGCCCCTGCCGAGCCCGGGAAAAGACCGGATCTGTCCTGCTCGCTCCGCTGCTGCTGTGCTCCAAAGGCCTCTGTGACGTCACCGCCGGGGGAAGCATCTGCAGGAGGCGGCTTTTTCCCCGTCCATGCCACCTCGCTCTAATTTAACGTTGGCGAGGGGCCAGTTTGTCGTGCGCTGCGTGCGGGGCAGTACCGTGTGAAGTACCCTGGCTCTGTGCAGCGGAAGCCCCCCTTCCTCGCGTCGCCGCCACTGTCTCCTTCTTGCACGCGCTGCCGTAGCTCCTCCTCCCACTCGCTCTCAGCACGGCGGTTTCCTCAGATGACCAGTCGTTCAGCGCGGCAACCAACTCGACCTGGGACAGGTGGTCATCCAACAGGTTCTCGCCGTTGTAGTGGGGACTCTTGGCCCGCTGCCGGATGAATGGGACGGTCACGTCCCGGTCGATCGCCGCTCCTCATCGCTCTGGAATCGCCAGCCCGTCCTGCCCTGAAAAGGGCGGGAAACGGGGCTAGTTTGCTCTGCTCAGTCCCGTCGGGTCCGCTGCTCTGTCCATCGCGGCGAGCCTCTCCGGGGGTGCCGGTGTCTCAGCTCTATGCTCCGTTCCCAGCCGAGCGATGAACCGCTCTGGCCGCCAGACCTCCGCCTGGATCCTCATCTTGCTCCATCCCCACTCCTGACACCAGTGTGACGTTTGCGGGATTCACGCAAAGAAAGAGAGGAGCAAGATGGTTGTGATGAACAGGCTTTATTTACACACCACCGACCCCCAACTCACTTCTGAGCACAGAGAGGAGGGGAGGTCATTCTCCCAGACCTCCGTTTCAATCATGGTTACACACACACATGATACATCTTGCCCTAATCCTGCTAAACACTGCTGGGTCATTATAACGCAGTTATAATGACACAGCAGTATAACTCTGTAATAACACATTTAATACACACACACAGTAACGTTTCAAACTGGCAAAGCATGCTGGGAAATCCCTGCCCTCCTTAAAATGGCCCCGACGTTACAATATAACATGTCTACAAAATACAGACTTTATTAAAAAAAAAAAAAAAAAAGCTATGATGTACAAAGTTGCTATAAAACTTTGAAGTTATGTTGAAAAAACTACAGAAGAGAGTTAATGTCATAAAAATAGTAGTAGAGTCAGAGTGATTGAGAGGAGAAAGAGAGTGGTTTGACTGATCCTCGCAGGTGTGGAACAGTCACTAGCTATAACGGGAGACAGAATTTTTTTGATTTCGGGGGGATAACCACGAATGTGGGGAAGGGGAATTTGTTTTTGTTTGGTTTGTAAGATGAATGTTCTATCATCCATGTTTTTGCTTCTCTGTAAGAGTATGTTCATATTGCAAGGTAATCTCAAACTCCTTATTGATCATAGATCAAAGCGTTAATCTTAATTTAACTTCATGGAATTGCAGAGGTCTACAAAATCTAAAAAAACTTAAACAAGTTATGAATAAAATAAACGATATAGATTCAAAAATTGTATTTTTACAAGAAACTCATCTAATAGAGGAGGATGTAAAAAGAATTAGGAGAAGATGGCAAAGTAACGTGTTCACCTCATCATTTTCATCATGAGCTAGGGGAGTTATGATTCTCATACACAAAACAGTCCTATTTCAAGTGAAAAATGTAATTGGAGACAAATTTGGAAGATATCTAATCATCCAAGGATCTTTGTTATTAGAAAATATAAATCTGGTGAACTTATACGGCCCCAATATTGATGATCAAAACTTCTTTGTTAATTTATTCCTCACTTTATCATCACTTACAGGGCAACATATAATAGCAGGGGATTTTAATTGTACATTGAATCCCGGTATAGATAGATCAACAGGACTGGACTGTACCCACAATGGATGTAGGATGACTATTAATCATTTTATGAAAGAACTGAGATTGCTAGATATATGGAGAGAAATGAAACCACAAGTCAAATCCTATTCTTGTTATTCTATTACCTATAAGACATTCTCACGTATTGACTACTTTTTGATCTCTACAAAATTAAGGTCCAAGATTCAAAACTGTTTCTATGATAACATTGTGATCTCTGATCATGCACCCTGCTGTCTAATATATGTAGATAAGAAACTGACAAAGGATCCAGGTAGGTGGCAATTTCAGCATAAATGGCTTCAGGATGAGGAATTTGTTAAGTACATGGAAAAACAGATGAGTTCTTTGATATCAATACTACACAAACATCAGCATGTATAAAGTGGGAGGCTTTCAAAGCTTTTATTAGGGGGCATATTATTAGTTATACAGGTTCAAAATCTAAGAAGACTCGAGAGGAGAGAGTCCAATTGGAACGTAAAATAAAAATTCTTCAAGAAAAGGTGTATGCAGGAAGTGACCCACAGTTAGAGAACGAATTACTGATTCTGAGATCTGAATATGATAAAAAATCAGCGAATAGAGCTGCCTCGAGTCTTCTAAGATTGAAGCAAACTTTTTATGAACAAGGTGAAAAATCAGGAAAATTATTGGCATGGCAGATTAAACAATTAGAATTTAAAACGCCAATTACCAGTATTATAAGTAAGGGACAGGTAGTTATAGATCCTTTAGAAATTAATAGTGACTTTAGAGATTATTATGAAAAACTATATGATACAAAAAATGAAACTGACTTAACAAAACTAAATGGTTTTTGGGTGGATTATCTATACCGTGTATTCCAAATGAAAACGGGGAGATACTGGAGTCTGAAATTAGTCAAGAAGAAGTTGGGCTAGCCGTTGATAATATGAAATCAGGAAAAAGTGCAGGACCAGATGGTCTTCCAGTTGACCTCTATAAAAAAATTTAAGAATAAATTAATAAAACCACGTTTGGAAATGGTTTTAGAAGCATTTCAAAATGGTAATTTACCACCATACATGAATAATGCCTTAATTATATTGTTGCCAAAACCAGGTAAACCCCCTAATAAATGTGAAAACATGAGACCAATAAGCCTATTAAATGCTGATCTTAAGATAATCTGTAAAATTTTAGCAAAACGACTACAAGAAATATTGCCAAATATTATTAACCGAGATCAGAATGGCTTTATAATGGGAAGACAAGGCTTCCATAATGTAAGAAGACTATTTAATATTATTTATTCCAATAAAGAAGCACTGGATACAGCTCTCCTATCATTGGAGGCCGAAAAGGCCTTTGATAGGGTCGAATGGCCCTATCTTTTTGAAGTCCTACAAAGGTTTGGATTTGGAAATAATTTCATAAAATGCGTCCAGATAATATACAATAATGCTACAGCAGAAATCCTAACAAACAGCAATATCTCAAAATCAATAAAAATCAATAGAGGATGTCGGCAAGGCTGTCAACTTTCAACTTTACTGTTTACTATGGCAACTGAACCTTTAGCGATGGCAGTATGTTTACATCCACAAATATATGGAATTAAAGTAGGACCAACAGAACATAAAATCTCCCTGTATGCCGATGACATAATTTTGTTTGTCGAATTTTAAAAAATCAATTCCGACCTTGTTAAATTTAATAAAGAACTATGGGGAAATATCAGGATATAAAATAAATAAAACTATCTTCAATATTAATGCTAAATGAGACCCAGAGAAATCATCCAGCTCCTGAGGTAAATCAATTCAATGTTGTAAATCAGTTTAAATATTTAGGAATTCAAATTGTGCCTAAGCTAGAATCAGTCGCCAGTGCCAACTATGAAGCCTTAATGACAGTTATTAATGAGTTACTTCAGAGATGGATGTCATTACCAATGTCGATGATCGGGAGAATTAATATACTTAAAAGTAATATCTTACCAAAAATACTTTATTTCAAAACATTCCTTTACCACCACCTTCAGAGCTATTCTCAAGAATTTAAAAAAAGTTAGTGGAATTTATATGGAACAATAGGAAGGCTAGATTATGTTTGTCCTTTCTATATTTACCATTGGATCGTGGAGGTCTGAAATGTCCAAACTTTATGTTGTATTACTGGTCAGCACAACTGAGGTCTATGACATATTATTTTTCATCAAATGATCTCCCTCACTGGACTGAAATGGAATCATACAATTTACCTTTACCTCTTCCCTTATTCATATACTCAGACTCGGCTAAAAAATTACAGAAACAAGTTAAAAATCCAATTGTAAAGCATATGATCAAAATATGGTGTGAAACCACAAAATATTTAAAAGAACCACACCTACTGTCACAATTTAGCCCAATATGGGGTAATCAATATTTTACAACAGGGAGAGCGGATGCTGTATTTAAAGTATGGAATTTAAAAGGGATTCAAAAGATTCAAGATTTATATCTGTCATGTTCAGATAACATAATGTCTTTTGAAGAACTGAGGATTAAATTCAATCTTAATAGAACACATTTTTTAAAATATCTTCAGCTTAGAAATTTTATTCGATCAAATCAAAATAATGCTCTCACCCGACCTACATATTTTTTTTTTTTTTTTTTGTTACTTATTTGTACCCGTAGGTAGATTTGGTTTGCAGTCTGGTGACAAGCCACCGGCTGCTGGTCGCTGCGTGCGCGAGCACCCTAAACCTACATGTTTTTTGGTGTGCAGGAGGAAACCGGAGAAATCCCGGAGTAAACCCACGCAACACGGGGAGAACATGCAAACTCCACACAGCTCACTGTTGGTCAGGGGCTGGGATCGAACCCACGATCTCATGATCCCCGCGGTCCCCCGGCCGAGGGTAAAACTGTGCTGCCACAGTGCTAAACCACTGCGCCACCGTGCAGCCCACATATTCATCCTTGAAAAAAATTTTGACGACAGATAGTAAGAGAAAGGGTATTATTTCAGAGTTTTATAACTCATTGACACTATTCTCAAGTGAAAACTCACAGAAAAGACTGAATTATTGGAAAGAAGACCTGCAAATTGAAATTTCAGAGGAACAATGGGAAATGGCTTGTGCAGAAGCTCAAACCAACTCAATAAATGTACGTCTTAAATTGATACATTTTAAATGGTTAATGTGGATGTATGCTACACCAGTGGAGTTAAATAGATATAACAAAAACATACCAGATACATGCACAAAATGTATGGAAAGTAAAGGAACCCTATTTCACTGTTTATGGGAATGTAGAAAAATCAGAATGTTTTGGGAAGAGGTGAGGGTAACAATTGAAAAAATAATTTCAAAACAAATCATATTGAATCCTGAACTGTTTTTGTTGGGTCTGTATCCAGAAAAACATAACTTTAATAAGAGTGAAAGAGCATTCATAGACCTCAGTTTGCTTAATGCCAAAAAATGTATTGCACTACTGTGGAAAATGACTTATAGACCAGATGTGACTCAGTGGTTAAGACAGATGTTAACAAACCTTCCACTAGAAAGAATAACATACATACTGAAATCAAAGGAAATTGTGTTTGAGAATATATGGAGACCTTTCATTGATTATGTAAAGAAATTAAACATAACTTCTGAAGAAGGTGAATGATGTGTGTGGACCTTGCAAATTCCAAACTGGTGAATGTATATTATGTATTCTTATGTAGTAAATTACCTAGACTAAACAGAGGAGCATTGTTGTTGACTTGCTTTTGTTAATGGTTGTTGTTGTTTTTAGTACATTTTTTTTGTTGTTGTTGTTAGTGGGTTTTTTTAATTTTTAAATTACTTTAGTGTTAGTGTTTGACTGTTTGTGCCATGTTTGTAAAAAAAAAAAAAAAAAAAAAAAAAAAGGTTCAATAAAAAATATTGTGGAAAAAAAATCAACAAAGAAAATCAACTAGAACAAGTAGACAAAAAAAACAACAACAAACAAAAACCCTTTAGTTATTACAAATTTATCTCCCAGCATTTACAGTGAGATACTGGGAGATTTTCTCGTCTTTGTACAATTTTTTTTGAATTGCTTCAGAGTTGAACATGTTTTAATATTTTCAGAGCAACAGTTCCACAGTTTAACTCCAGTGACAGACATGCAATGATACTTTGTACTTTGTTCTAACTTTTGGCTTATTAAAAACAGTTACCTCTTAGCTCATATTTGCTTCCCTTTTTTTAAACAGTCTCTGAATATTAACAGGTAATTGGTTATTTGCTTTGTACATGATTTGAATGACATTATAATCTACCAGATCTCTATATTTAAGAGTATGTAATTGAATGAATATTGGATTTGTTGGTTCACAGTATGCATTTGTTGGTTCTGTAGTAAAAAGATTGTGTGTTTGTTTTATGTGTTTCCCCAGATCTCCACACAGTATGTCATATAAGGGACTATCAGTGAATTACTGTATATAAAATGCAAAGAGATTTCTGACACAGGAGATCCTAAACTTTATACAGTACCGCAATGGATTTAGACATTTTAGTTTTGACATAATTTATGTGTGATTTTCAGTTTAGTTTATCAACAATGACCCCTAGGAACTTGGTTTTGAAAACTGTCAATTTCAACATTCATTCATCTTCTTCTGCTTAATCCTTTTCGGGTTGGGGGGGGGGGGGGGCTGGAGCCTATCCCAGCATCTTTGGGCGAGAGGCAGGGTACACCCTGGACAGGTCGCCAGTCCATCGCAGGGCCAGCACAGAGAGACAGACAACCATTCACTCTCGCAGTCATACCTAAGGACAATTTTAGAATCCCCAGTTTGATGCCAATTAACCCAACTTGCATGTTTTTGGCGTGTGGGAGGAAACCGGAGAAATCCCAGAGTAAACCCATGCAGACACAGGGAGAACATGCAAACTCCACACAGATCACTGTTGGTCAGGGGCTGGGATCGAACCAGGGATCCCCTGGCCAAGGGTGAGTTACTGTGCTGCCGCAGTGCTAACCATTGCGCCACTGCGCTGCCCAATTTGTTTATTTTAATTTTTTTGTGATTGTTTAATTTGCGGTTTCCAAATACTGTACATTTTGTTTTTCCAAGGTGAATAAATAATTTATTGGCAGTGAACCATTGATTGATTTGCTTTTCATTTTCTACTGAATCCAGAAGCTGCTTAAGATTTTCTCCACTACAAAAAAAAGTTGTCATTTGCAAATAAAATACACTTGATTGAACAATTTAGACACAGAACATAAATCATTAATATACAAAATAAACAGCAATGGACCAAGCACAGAACCCTGTGGTATCCCACACGTCATCTTCAGCAACTCAGAGTTTGTATCATTCACGTGAACATATTGATATTGGTCTTCCAAATAGCTGTGTAACCAGTCAAACGCAATTCCTCTGTTTCCATACTTATGTAATTTACTGAGGAGTAAATTACATAAGTATGAGTAAATTAGGAGTTTTCAACAGGGAAAACTTTCAGGAGAGTGGGAACTCCGCCTGTCTCCATCTCACCCAGACAATGAATTAATGTCTTTTCATGTATTTACATTGAGTTATAATGCAGTTGTGCTGCGTGAAAAATTTGTCCATTCACATTTGATGTGAAGGTACCTTCACGTGGTACGTCCGCCCTTTGGTTTGCTGGATACTCCGTTTGCATTCACACAGTAAGCAAAGTGCACCAGACTGCATTTGCAAGCAAACTAAGACCCTCCCTTTTCAGCGGGACCAGAGTTCGCTTGATTGGTGCTGCACCAGAATTCCAGGCGCATTAAGACGGTGCCAAATGAACCGAACTATCCACGGATTACACACTTTGGTCCTTAGTCCGGACCAAACAGTGGCCGTGTGAATGCACCCTTATTTTGCTCTGTTATACACCTGTGGAGACCAGCAGCGGTTGGCTAATGTTTGAGCTAGCCATTTAGTTATTCAGTTGTTTCTGTGCTTACTACGCATCCAGGGACCGGTCATATCAGTCAGTCAAACTACACACCCCTGTCTCCGATAATGCTTTATCAGGGCTTTTACACTGAATATATGCATTTGTGAGGTCATGCTTTCTTCACTGCAGCTCAGAGAAAAGGTCTGCTCTGTTGTCTGTGATGAAGCTCGGTTATCATTTCCAGCTCTGCAGGCATCAGAGACCTGCTGGGAGACCCCGGCCGTTCACCCACATGCTGCCGTCAGTCATGCGTTTATCTGGAGGACGTGTGAATGGGGCGGGGGTGCGGGGCTAAAAGCTTCTCTAAAGACATGTCTGTAAGCTGCAGGCTTTAAAAAGGTGCTCAAGCAGGGGGGCTTTCCTCTTCATCTCATGTTTCATCACTTCTCACATTGTCCAGCATCACGTCTCTTCTTTCATGTTCTTACAAATGCTCACCTTCTAACTTCTGGCTGCTGGTAAAGATTTGAGGTGTACCTGCTCTTCTCTTCACGTCTTAGTGGCATCATTCTGAATTTTAGCTTTCAGGTCTTGAAGTGCACCTATTCTGCTATTTTTCCACGTGTTTCCACGTGGCTGCACGGTGGCGCAGTGGTTAGCACTGCGGCAGCACAGTTTACCCTTGGCCGGGGGATTGTGGGGATCGTGGGTTCGATCCCAGCCCCCGACCAACAGTGATCTGTGTGGAGTTTGCATGTTCTCCCCGTGTTGCGTGGGTTTACTCCGGGATTTCTCCGGTTTCCTCCCACATGCCAAAGACATGCATGTTAGGTTAATTGGCTGTTCTAAATTGTCCCTAGATATGTTTCCTATAGGCCCTTAGAATAGAGGGTTAGTATTAATGAAAGCGCTTTGAGTGGTCTTTGTGACTAGAAAAGCGCTATATAAGTGCAGGTTAGTTAGTTAGTTAGTTAGTTAGTTAGTTAATGCAGTTTTCAGCAGTGTTAATGAAATGTCTGTGACAAGCTTGATCCGAACACCTCAGGATTTAATTATTGCAATTCCATTTTACAGATGGGAAAGGAGCTCTCCTCACAATGGGCTGTTTTCAGTATATTGCTTTAAATACTAATGAGCCTTTAGCTCTCTAGTGGTCCCTCTTTCCTCATTTCTGAGGTCATCGTTTTGATGGCCAGGGCGGTCCTGGATTGTATGACGCCCTGGGCAGACTGCCTCCCCGGCACCGCCCCCCCTTCCCAACACCACACACCCACGTTTAACTTTTTTTTTTTTTTTTTTACTTTTTATTTCTCTTAAATGTCCAAATGTTTCTCAACAATTAGTGAGGTTTTTCTTGCAACCTTTTTTCTCATATTTTCATGATTTTCTTATACATTTGCTCCTATGCTCTCACTGATAGGTGCATCTCAATAAATTAGAATATCATCAAAAAATTGATTTAATTCAGTAATTCAACAAAATGAAACTCACATACATTCATTACACACAGAGTGAAATATTTCAAGTTTTTATTTCTTTTAGCAAGTCAGGAGAGATAAGTTAAGATGGCAGTGTGTTCACACGCAGCGGCTACTCGCTCTGGTCTACTGCACCACTTCGTGTGTCTTTTCTGCCTTTTTCTGTGCTCCTTCTGTGATGGACTAATTACCTACAGTTGCCAGGAGCTTAAAGGCATCAGTCGCTAACTCACCTCCGACATCTCCACCGCCCATTCCAGTGATTACCACCACATCCTTGAGGAGATCCCCAAAGGATCCGCTCCATGGTTCATTATGCCCCGCAAGAGGCGCAGATGATGATGGGAGAGGAAGCAGAAATGAGGCTGCAGGGCTGGCCTTCATGCCCAGCTGTGCAAACTTTGCTCCAAACCACCGTTACCTTCCATTTTCCTCACCAACGCCAGATACGTTGCCAACAAAATGGATGAGCTGCGCACGGAGATCGCCTATCATCACTATGCCCGGAACTGTTCTATTCTGATTGTGACCGAATCATAGCTGAACGAACACATTCTACCCGCCGCTGTGGAATTACCTAGCCGAACTGCACACCGTCTCGACTGCAATGCTGATTCTGGTAAGGGAAAAGGGAGAGGGCTCTGTGCTTAATGTGCTTCAGACTTGGTGTTAAAACAGCAGAATAATTCATAGCCACTGTTCACCGGACTTAGAGGCCATGTCCTTCCTATGCAAGTCTTTTTATCTCCCCCGGGAGCTAATGGCAGTAAACTTAACAGCCGTTGACATTTCTCCTGATGCTAACGTTAGCTTAGCACTCAATCACCTTCAGCACATTGTCAGCAGGCAGCAAAGAGATCACCCCGATGCAGTCCACATTAATGTAGGGAATTTTGATCAAGCATCCTTTAAGACTGTACTCCCCAAATACCACCAACATGTTAAGTGTCCCACAAGAGGGGAAATAACACTGGATCATGTTTACAGCAACATTAAGCACAACTACAGAGCCACCCCCTCCCCCACCTTGGACAGTCAGACCATCTCTCTCTGCTTCTAAAACCTGCTTACACCCCCCTTAGGAAGCGATCACCTCCAGCCAAGCAAACAATTAAAACCTGGCCTGAAAACACTCATCTCCAGCTACAAGACTGCTTTGCTGGCACTGATTGGAGCATCTTTGAACAGCAGGACCTGGAGTCCTTTCCTATATCAAATGCTGTGTAGAAAATGTGATGATCACCAAACACATCCGGGTATTTCCAAACCGTAAACATTGGATGACCAGTGAAGTCCCAGCTCTGATCAGAGCCCACAACTCAGCCTTCAGACAGAGTGACAGCTCTCTGTACAGCACTGCTAAAGCTAACCTGAGGAGAGGCATAAAACTCACTAAGAATGCCTATAGGAGGAAAGTGGAGGGCTTCCTCTCAGACAACAAACCCCGACAGATGTGGAGAGGCATCCAGGCCCTTACCAACTACAGGGGCCAGGGCCTCCCAACATCAGACAGCAGCCTCACTCTGGCAGAGGAGCTTAACGGCTTCTTTGCCTGGTTCGAGCACACCTCCCTCCCAAATCTTTCACTACCCTCCTCCCCTCTCTCCCCCTCCTCTCTCTACAGGTGCATGAGATGAGGAGGCAACTGAGAGTAGTGAAACCCTGCAGAGCTGCTGGTCCAGATGGCATCCCAGGAGCGGTGGTCAAAGTATGTGCAGACCAGCTGGCAGGGATCCTCACCAAGCTGTCCAACTTCTCCCTGATGCATACCACTGTCCCCTCCTGCCTTAAGGCTTCTACCATCATCCCCATCCCCAAAAAATCTGCAATTGACAGGCTGAATGGCTACAGACCCATAGCTCTCATGTCTGTAGTCATGAAATGTTTTGAGCAACCGGTGTTCCAGTACATCAGGGACTGTCTCGCCCCCTCCTTCGACCCCCATCAGTTCACCTACAGGGAGAACCGGTCTACAGAAGATGCCATTGCCACCACTCTCCACAGAGCGCTGAGCCACCTGGAGAACCCAAGGAGCTATATGAGGATGCTCTTTGTGGACTACAGCTCAGCTTTCAACACCATCATCCTGGACATCCTGATCAACAAACTGCACCTCCATCAGACCCCCCGCCCCAACCCAACACCTGCTCCTTGATAAAGAACTTTCTCACCAACTGCCCACAAACAGTCAGATTTGGCCCCCACCACTCCTCCACACTGTCCCTCAGCACTGGCTCCCCCCAAGGCTGTGTGCTAAGCCCTCTATTGTACTCCTTGTACACCTTTGACTGTATTCCAACCCACCCAATCACCATCATCATGAAATATGCGGATGACACCACCTTGGTTGGGCTCATCACCGTTGATAAGGCATACAGGGCAGAGGTAGAGAATCTGCTTCTGCGGTGCCAAGCAAACATCCTGAAACTGAATGTCCAAAAAACCAAAGAACTAATTCTGGACTTCAGGAAAAACAGACAGGGCCCCCTCCCCCCTCATAAATGGCGACCGCGTGGAAAATGCCCCCACCTTCAGGTTTCTGGGCACCCACATCTTCTATGGCCTCTCCTGGACTGTCAACACCAAGGCCCTGGTGAAGAAAGCCCAGAAGCGGCTGCACTTACTCCGTGAACTGAGGAAGAAGAACCTGGACCAGAAGTTGCCGGTGGCCTTCTATTGCTGCTCAGTGCAGAGCATGCTCACCTACTGTCTGGGTGTGTGGTACGTAGGCTCCACAGCCGAGAACAGGAAGGCTGTGCAGAGAGGTCATCAACATCACGCAAAAAATTATTGGCAGCCCTCTGCCCTCCCTGGAAGACATCTCCAGATCCTCCTGTCTCGGAAGGATCAAGGCCATCACAGGAGACCCCTCACATCTCGCCCACCACCTCTTTGACCACTTCCCTCTGGACGACTTTTCAGATCAATCAGGTTCCACACAGCCAGACTGAAAAAAACAGTTTCTTCCCCTGGGCCATCCGAACTGCAAACAGTCAGAGGCCCCACTCCCCCTTCCTCCGAATGCTCACATACACTGAACTGAGGACCTTTTAATTATTACGATAACTCACCTGTCTTTGCACTCCTCACTTTCATGTATCTTGA
Organism: Pholidichthys leucotaenia; assembly: GCA_020510985.1. Classification (NCBI taxonomy): domain Eukaryota; kingdom Metazoa; phylum Chordata; class Actinopteri; order Cichliformes; family Pholidichthyidae; genus Pholidichthys; species Pholidichthys leucotaenia. The sequence goes on from JAJAQF010000083.1 coordinate 46,074, forward strand.
CCCATCCGTGAAATCACTACTGTACACATTTTCCATAATCCTTGGGCCATTTTACACTATAAAGTATTCTGCACTCCGCACTCATGTACATGGTTCCACCCGTGAAGCCACTACCATACCTGTATGGTAGTGGCCCATAGGTGGAACTATGGGAATAAATAGCCCATAGGTAAGCCCATAGTGCTTACCTATGGGCTGTTTATTATTTTTACTTTTATTTTTATTACAGTCGTATGGTTAATTGTGAGTTCTGTAACTGTGTTTAATGTAATCCTTCCCTCTTACTTTATTGCGCAGTAGCTTGGTGGAGCATCCACAATTCCGTTGTGCTGTACAATGGCAATAAAACTCTGTTCTATTAATTTGGAAACCGCAGCAGATAACTCTTTGTCACAATTACACAGATATCACAGCAGCAGAGAGGTTTCGTTTAAGAACATTTTTTACACTCCTGTGGAATCTGCAGTTGCTCTCTGATTGTGTCCGGCCTGTCCTGTTAGTCGAAGCTGGGCTCCTCTGCTGCTATATGTTGAAATGTCAATACCTTACCTCTGTGGTAACTTGGGTATATGGTCTGCTTTCACGTCTAGTGACGGGTTGAAGGCAGCAGGCATGTTTTGTGCTTGTGTAGTCTTTTTCTTTGCTTCGGTCCCTTTCCCCGCCCTGCTGATTTGAAGCAGGTGGGTGGATCTTCAAGCTTGCATGTGTAGAGTAAAATAGAAATATTAATAAATAATAAATATGATCAGGTATGAATTATTTAATTTATATTGATGTATTGGAATCTGAGCTCAAATCTCATTTCATATACATCAGAAAAGTTAATAACACTCGTAAGGGGCACCAGCTTCTATCTGTAAGAAGCAATTTGATCTTTAATTTCACTTTATACCTGTTTGATCACTCAATAAATTAATCAATAATCAGTCTCAAAAATTTTCCATGAATTCGATACCTGGGCTTGAAACAGACTCAGAATGAAATAAATTCTCAACAACTTCTCATTTTTACAGATTTATTAAACGAAATGATTAACAGACATTGCAGTAATTTCATTAATCATAAAATCAATCTTGTAAATGATAGATTAACAATGTCAATATTTTCGGATCCAGGGTTAACTGAGAAACCAATTTCTATCAGTTTGTGTTAACATATTATGGAAACAACGCAAATTTATGGAGACAGTTTACTAATTATATGAAAAAGTCCTAAATTAATCTTAAGAAAATAAAAACGGAATTTTAATGAAAAGAAGAGTTATGTTAAGGGCTTCTTAATTTGCATCTGATTAGATACACAAATTATTACCGAACCTCAGACGTTAATTCAGCAGTTGAATTAAAGTTTTTGCAGCTCACGTGATTCCTCGGTGATGATGGTTCTGTAGTCGTCCTCATGAAGTTTTGAAGTGTTGTTCAGGGGCAAAACCCAGAATATTTGTCCCGCAAATATTCTCTTGACGATGAATGATATTCATGAGATCATAAGTTGGATCTCGATGGTTGAAATCCTGCAGAAACGCGCTGATTCCTCAGCTGCGCGATGTGGGAGCTGCGTTTTTCTTCCTGGTGGACAAACGGCTGCAGAGGTCTTCGGGAATAATTGAAGATATCTAATCCAATTTCAAATTAGAAAGGAAAACTTTCGGACTTTAGATAAAAATTATAGCTTCTGGTGTGTGGTTGGTCAAGAAAAATATATAAAAAAAAATAAAAAAATTATAAAGTCAAGATTAAAGTTTACATTAAAATTAAACAAACGGTGATTTTACAGAAAGTTTAACAAAGAAAAAGTGATGAATAAAAATTGGAGTTTAACTCCGATTAAGAATTGAGCTCAAAGAAATAGGAATTCCTAGGTATTTAAAAGAAAAAGAAAAAGGCATTAAAAATACAGAGTTACATAAACGAATTACGAGTTATCTGCTCTGTGTTCAGAAAAGCGACACGTGGTCGAGTCTTTGTTCAGACGGTCCTTTGTTCTTCCTTGCTGTGTGTAGACAATAGAGACGATCAGAAAAAAGGGGAGCCGGAAAGAGGATCTGGATCAAAAGAGAGAGCAGCCAAAAAGAGGCAGAAGCAGGGGTCCCTCTGTTATTTAAGTTCTGTTAAGCTTCGCGGGCTTCCGGGATCTCAGCCAATGAGTGTCCTTCGTGGGCGGGCTCGATGAACTTTTAGTCCAATGAACAAACAGTCTATTGTTTGGAGTTCTTTGGGATGAAGAGTTGTCATGCAGAGGTTGGCTGCTGGAGTCACATGGTTTTAGAGGCAAAACTTTGATACATACTGGAAGTTAATATGTCCCTTTATGTATTAAACTAAGATAACTTTAGTGATTAGTATAAATTATAAGCAGTGCTTCTAAATCAACATGTAGGAATAAACATTCATTTAAACATTAACATGCATATATATATAAAATGACAGATTAATGCATTTCACACATATTATTGATTTTCCACATTAAACATCAGAGTCCATCTGCATTTTCATAGTTCTGAAAAGAATGAAGGGTTAGAATTGAGTTTGTAATAATGTACTTTAAAGTTCACTGGTTAAATCCAGCATGTCCAGAGTTTAAGGAAATTAACTGAGTTGTGGATCTGTTGCATGTTTTATGGGGGGCAATAAAAGTGAAGCCGGACATTGGGGACATTCCTTAGGTTGGTTTTAACAAAAGAAGGGGGATTTCAGCTGTGGCCTGGAGGAAGAAAATCCATTTTTTTGTCTTACTCCTGGGTGAAACAAAAATGTCTTTAAGCAGAAGAATAATTATTGCTGAGCCAAAGTGAGATGATGCTACACATGTCATCTGAACTGACCATTCTTGTTTTGGCTCTCCAATGTACCCCAGAAGGACAAGGTATTCTGTTCTGCACAGCGCATATGCTTTGGGGTTTGTCATCTTCTTTGGCTTTTTTGTCTTTTGTTTCATTTGAAAGACAGCTATGGGTGACCCTGTGCGTCCCTGCCTGGACGGCGCTGCCGCTACACTTCATAGAATAAACTCCCATTGAAAAGGACTGTGAGTTATCAATTAATAAGATAAGCCTTTATTAGTCCTACAATTGGGAAATTCCAGACAATTCCAGAAAACTCATCTAATTTAGTCAACTAAATTCTTAACAACAGTTAATTGAAAGTTGATTAATCATTGAACATCCCTCGTGTATGTAAACTTCTGATTTTGAAAAAAGTAATCTCCACGGTCCTCAAAGTTCTGACTCGGTCTAAAACAATCTCTCAACAATCACCAAAGGGAAGCGATCTCTCAATGAACTTTCAACGATCTCTCAAGGAGCACGCAATGATGTCATCTCCCAGTGATCTCTGTGATCTTTCAGTTAACTCTGTTGGTCTTTCATCGAACACTCAGGATTCCCTCACTGGTCTCTCAGACCTCTCAGACTCACAAATCTTTGCAATAAAACTTTAGAGGTGGGGCAAAAAAAATCATTGTAGTAGTACCACAGTATTCTGTGTCCACGATATTGTAACGATTCAGAGACACCAGTTTTGTGATACTTAAATAGAAGTATTGATAAATGCTGTAAATACAAATTCAGTTTTTCAGGTACCAGAGTGACTAAGAACAACTGACTTTTCAATTGATTAGATGGTGCTAAATGTTCACTGTCTGGTTAAGTCAGTACAGCAAAGGAGTGACTGCTGAGATCTAGCAGGAGTTGAACAAAACAGAAATCAGGACATAAAATTGCAACATATGACATTGCAATACTCAGCTCATCACAAGATTGGGATTGTATCACATTACAGCCCAAGTAGCAGGATAATATCATGTTGTGGGGCATCTGGTGATATTTTTTTTTTTTTTAATTTATAATCCTTCATTAGTCCCACAATGGGGAAATTACAGAGCATCCACCTGGATGGATAAGGCAGCCACGGTGCGGCACCAATCCCTTAACCATTCACACACACACATTCACACCTAGGGCCACTTTAGAGTCTCCAGTTAACCTAACCTGCATGTTTTTGGCCTGTGGGAGGAAACCGGAGTACCCGGGGTAAACCCATGCAGACACGGGGAGAACATGCAAACTCAACACAGAAGGGTCACTGATGGTCAGGGGATGGGATCAAACCCACGATCGTCAGGGGCGGAATCGATCCCGTGACCTTCTTGCTGTGCTGCCACTGTGTTAACCACTGTTCCACCGAGCTGCCTGATTGATTAGTGTTGCAGTTGAGACCAGACCAAGGCCAGAGTTTCCCAAGACCAAGATCACTGTGTATCTAGGTCCTAGTCTTGACTTGGTCTCGCTCTTGACTACAGCACTAGGTGATTCCCACCCCTATAAAACTTGCATCTTTATTTAAAAAAATAAAAATTTGTGAAAAAACATAAATTTGACCAAAAAAAGATGCACATGAGCAGTAAAAGAATGACATGTTTACAGTAACAACATAACAAATCAAAGAAAAAGTCATGCCAACCAGCCAACGTTGACAGACCACTTTATAGACTTTGATCCAAGACGGCGCCCACAGTGGTCGACATGGTGCTTCGCTGCGCCCTTTGTTTGTTTTTGTTTGTCAATTGTGTGTCTGCTTGCACTTATACCCGTGAAGAACTTCTAAATATCAGGACTTTCACTCCCACGGACCTTCTCCCAGTTTTTTTAGCTCCTGCCGCCGATCTGGTTCATTGCTTGGCTCGAAAAGTGAGACGGCGAAAGAGAGGAAGACGAGCGGGCGCTCTCGTGCGGCTTCGCAGGAGAGGCACGCGCACGGCGCTGCCTGGCATATTTCTGTCCAATACCAACTCTCTCTCTAACAAGGTAGATGAACTGAGACTGCTGATGCGTTTTAAGGACCTCTCCTCCTCGGCTGCCCTCTGTTTTACTGAGACCTGGCTCAGGGAAAATATACCGGACAGCGCGCTGCGCCTCGAGGGTTTCCAGCTGTTTCGTGCTGATCGTGACACAGAGCTTTCCGGCAAGACCACAGGAGGCGGAGTCTGCTTCTACATCAACAGCAGCTGGTGCTCTGATGTAACGGTGATTTCCAAACACTGTTCTCCCGCCCTGGAATTTCTTATTAACTGCAAGCCTTTTTATTCCCCGCGGGAGTTCGCTTCTTTCATCCTCATCGCTGTGTACGTCCCTCCCGACGCGGACACGCGCGAAGCTCAGCGCGTGCTCGCGGACCACATCCAACACACGGAGCGGATTTTCCCAGACTCTCTGGTTATTGTGGCTGGCGACCTTAATCAGAGCAATCTGAGCCACGATCTCCCCCGCTACGAACAGTTTATTAAATGCCCCACCAGAGGATTAAACACACTGGATCAGTTACACCACAGTGAAAGAAGCATATCGCGCTGTTCCCCGCGCTGCGCTGGGATTATCTGATCACGTGATGGTTCACCTCATTCCCACATACAGACAGAGATTGAAGCTCACTAAACCTGTCGTGAGCACTACGAAGAAATGGACCAGTGAAGCTGAGGAGAAGCTGGAAACGTGCATGGAAATAACTGACTGGGGCATGTTTAAACGAGCCACGCATGATCTGGATGAATATACGGACACTGTGGACTCATATATCCACTTTTGTGAAGAGGACATTCTTCCATCACGCACCAGGGTGAAGTACTCTAATGACAAACCCTGGTTCACAGCTAAGCTCAGACAGATCAGGAAGGAGAAGGAAGCAGCGCTGAAAAGTGGAGACAGGGACTGCTACAGGGAGGTTAAATATCGGTTTAACAGAGAGCTGAAGAGAGCTAAATCTGGGTATTCTGAGAGACTCCAGCAGCAGTTCACTGCTAATGATTCGGCTTCTGTGTGGAGAGGACTGAGGCAGATCACCAACTATCGGCCTCAGGCTCCTAAAGGTCAGGATGACAAAGCCCTTTGTCAAAGACTGTCCCAACACTATGCCCGTTTTGACACCTCGTCATCTGTGTCCAACTCCCCCCCTCCCTCCAGCTCCACAGCCTCCACAATCCCTACTTCATTAAAGGCACCCCCCCTCCTCCCCCCCTGCCCTTATCATCAGTGAGCAGGACGTGCTCAAACAGTTCTCCAGACTGAACCCGCGCAAGGCCCCCGGTCCAGACGGCGTGTCTCCCTCCACCCTGAGACACTGTGCGAAACAGCTGGCTCCTGTCTTCAGACATTTTTAACTCCTCCCTTAAGCTATGCCACGTGCCGACCTGCCTCAAATCCTCCACCATCATCCCTGTCCCCAAGAAGCCACGGATCACTGGACTTAATGACTACAGACCTTAAGCGCTCACCTCTGTAGTCATGAAGTCCTTTGAGCGCCTGGTCCTGCCCCACCTCAAGTCCATCACCACCCCTCTCCTGGACCCGCTGCAGTTTGCCTACCGAGCCAACAGGTCTGTAGACGACGCAGTCAACCTGGCCCTCCACTCCATCCTGCAGCATCTGGACTCCCCGGGAACCTACGCCAGGATCCTGTTTGTGGACTTCAGCTCCGCATTCAACACCATCCGCCCCGCTCTGCTCCGGGACAAGCTGTCCCTGCTCAACGTGCCTGACTCCCTCTGCAGGTGGATCACCGACTTCCTGACGGACCGGAGGCAGCATGTGCGGCTGGGAAAGACTGTCTCAGACTCTACTAGCATCAGCACCGGATCACCCCAGGGCTGTGTACTTTTCTCCCTTTATACCAACTCCTGCACCTCCAGCCACCAGTCTGTCAAGTTGATCAAGTTTGCGGACGACACCACCCTCATCGGGCTCATCTCCAACGGCGACGAGTCCGCCTACAGGAGAGAGGTGGCCCAGCTGGCGTCCTGGTGCAACAACAACAACCTGCAGCTGAACGCTCTGAAGACAGTGGAGATGATTGTGGACTTCAGGAAAGTCACAACCCCTCTGCCCCCCCTCACCCTCACAGGCTCTCCCATCACCACTGCTGATTCCTTCCGCTTCCTAGGCACTACCATCACCAGGGACCTCAAATGGGAGCCGACCATCAGCTCACTCATCAAAAAAGCCCAGCAGAGGATGTTCTTCCTGCGGCAGCTGAGGAAGCTCAAGCTACCCACCAAGATGTTAGTGCAGTTCTACACAGCCATCATAGAGTCCATCCTCACCACCTCCATAACCGTGTGGTACGCAGGAGCCACTGCCAGGGACAGACTAAGGCTGCAGCGCGTCGTGCGCACTGCTGAGAAGGTGATCGGCTGCAAGCTCCCATCTCTCCAGGATCTGTACATCTCCAGGACCCGGAGGCGTGCTGGCCGGATCATAGCCGATCCCTCACACCCTGGTCACGTACTGTTTGCCCCCCTCCCCTCAGGTAGAAGACTTCGGTCCATCCAGACTAAAACCTCCCGTCACATGAACAGCTTCTTCCCCTCTGCCATCAGACTGCTGAACACTAAGTGACTTATTGACTCTCGTGCACTATGTACAACAGCTCAACCAGACTCATGTCAATCATCACTGTTTTCTTCCTGCATTACCGACTGTACTATATGGTTCTCCACAGTATCTGCTGCTCGCTAATATATTTTAACTGCTGACCAGTATCACTTACTCTTATTCTACACTTTATTGCATGTATAGTTTATTTCTTTTATTTTATCATGTTTAATGTTGCAGCATTGCACCGAGACAAATTCCTAGTTTGTGTACTACATGAACAATGGCAATAAATCTGATTCTGATTCTGATTATAACAGCACCACTGTATCTTCAGTTTAAAGGGCTCATTGACTGCACTTTTCCCACATTTTAACAGCTCACTCATGTCTTAATGAAGTCTGTGACATATTTTGTTCACATTTTCTTTAATTTTTTAAGAATTTAAAAAAAAAAATTCCTGGCTTTCTTGAAACACTCTGATTTAAAGCCTGTCAAGCATTGAGATGTTAAAAACATTCTTCAGCTGTTCAACTCCGCCCTCCCTCTTGCATCAGTTACCCATTAGCTGACTAGCTTCTAGCCTCTTTCTAGCTTGGATGAACAGTGCTGGTTCACAGATCCACAGTCGTTTGTGCATCTTGCGTCATCCTGGCCCACCCGCCCCAACAACCCTGCCAAGACGCTACAACAAATCATCAGCACTACGTGCAAGGTGACCCACTGATCACTGCAACCCAAGGCTGCTGGACAAGCCACAGGATCTCAAAAGGGAAATGTCTCGCTCCACAATACTCCACTCCTCTCCCATGGCCAGCCGGGGGATGCCCTATCATGAAGCAGCTCCCCCACGCTGCCTGTGAGAGTATGCCTGGAGGATTGTGGGGGAGCGGCTGGGTCTTAGCTCTCCGTGACCGGCATGCTGGCGACCTGCTGCGGAACCACAGCGGAACCACTGGGAAATGGACTGGAGTGATGCAAGGCACATTGTGGACCGTAGATCAGTGAACCAGATGGTAACAGGGATGGTTATTAGGGTGACAAGGATCTGAAGAAAATAACAGTACTAGAAAAGCACTCGGAGAGCGCAGACCTCCGCCAAGCGCCACAGTTCCCCCCCCCCCCCATACAGTGTTTGTGTGTATGTTTTCAGATTCCTTGACTATGAAAACATATGACTAGCAATTGGATTCACAATGATAGGATTAGTGGTTCAGTAGTTATTGACAAAAATGGCATTTTCCGTAATGGCGGTTTAGCACCACAGTTCCCCCCATACAGTCTTCAGATTCCTTGACCATGAAAACATATGACAAGCAATTGGATTGACAATGATAGGATTAGTGGTTTAGTAGTTATTCACGAAAATGGCATTTTGCGTAATGGCGGTTTTCTTGTGGACGGTGATCCGGATCACCACCAAAATCTAATCATCTGTAGAATACCCCATTTCTGACAATCTGTGAAAATTTCATGAAAATCCGTCCATAACTTTTTGTTATCTTGCTAACAAACAGACAGACAGACAGACAGACAGACCAACGCCGATGATCACATAACCTCCCCCTTTGGTGGAGGTAATAAGCTGTGCTCGGTTCGAGCTTCCTGTTACCAGTGTTAACTTGGGGGTGAATTGGCTAGGGGCTAATAGGCTACATTTAGCACCCCTTCCATCTACATGACAGACAGCTAGGTGGGCCAATAATAGAGCAGTGGGCAGGTCTCAAGGATGGCGGTGGTGCAGTATGTGTGTGTGCTGCCATACCCCTCTCTGGCGTGATGTCAGCTGGGCACGGCCCACTGTATAAATAGTTCTGTGTTCATTGTTGGTTCCCTGCATGAAACGAGACTCCAACTCCTTTCCTCATACATAACATTTGCCGATGAGAGAAAATTATGGGAGCGTATGGGCTACCTCCAACCCTGCTCCCGTTTCTAGAGTACACAGGAGAGCCAGTGATCCTGTGGCCGAAGTGGCAGGGCATGTTTGAGGTTTACATTGGGGTGCTGGGCCTAAGTAGACTGGACAGGAGAAGACTGTGAGTGCTTCTGCCCCACCATCTTGGTGCGGAGGGCTGAAGAATTCTCAGTACGTTGGGTGAGACGGAGCGCTATGAGGATGCTGTCGAGGGGCTGGCTGAATTCTTCACCGGGCAGACGACGACCATGAAGCTGTGGGTGGTGACGGTGTTGGCACCAAATTAAGCTAGGCTAGTTAGCTTGGAGAAGCTAATGGCACATTCAGTGTCTATGGACAAGCTAGTCACAAAGCTAACTAACTAACTAACCTACACTTATCTAGTGCTTTTCTAGTCACAAAGACCACTCAAAGCGCTTTCACTAATACTAACCCTCTATTCTAAGGGCCTATAGGAAACAGATATCTAGGGACAATTTAAAACAGCCAATTAACCTAACATGCATGTCTTTGGATTGTGGGAGGAAACCGGAGCCCCCGGAGTAAACCCACGCAGCACAGAGGGAACATGCAAACTCCACACAGAAAGGTTCCTACCCCTGCCAGCCTGGGGATTTGAACCAGGAACCTTCTAGCTGTAAGGCAACAGTGCTAACCACTGCACCACCGTTGTGTGCCAAAAGCGGGCTCCAGGCTACCAGCTAGGCACCGAGGTGGGGGAGTTCCCAGTCACTGAAGACAGTGGGCCAGCCAAGAAGCGCAGAAAGGTACAGGACCGTAGCGCTGGTGAGTTGGATGGCGCGGTGTGTGACGACAGCGGAGAGGGAGAGCAGCATCGGGAGTCATCCCCGCAGCTGGACAGCAGGAACATGCAGGCTGAGATCCCCGGGGAGAGCAGCGACAGCTGGGCATGGAGACAGCGTAGCGGAGTGCCTGGGACGAGGGTGCTGAGGGCAGCGACGAGACGCCTGGGTCAGAGACAGACACCAACAAGAGCGAAGCTGAGAGCCCCGGGAGAGAGCAGCTACAACCGGGCACCGAGACAGTGCAGCAGAGTGCCTGGGACGAGGGTGCTGAGAGCAACGAAAAAGCGCCTGGGTCGGAGAGTGACGCCGATGACAGGGATGCTGTGAACCCCGGGAGTGAGCAACAGATGTTGGGCAGAATCTTGGTGCTGGAGCTCTATGCACCTTGGTCGAGGGCACTGGGCGGTATGGCGAGGTACCCGAGGCAGCGAGCAGAGCTGACGAGCAGGCTTTGGTTTTCCCCAGAATGTGGCCACAGGGGGCCCCGAGTCTTTGGAGCCACGGGGTGGTGTTGAAAGCGGTCGGGGGGCGGACCAATGAACATGGATGGACTGCGTGCCGGACAACTGCACTGCGGGTCCCGAGGAAAGAAGCAGGTGATGATGAAGAGGGACAATCTTGCTGGAGAGATTGTTTTTGATCCCAGAGGCAGATGGTGGCCAGGGGCGCACACATTGTGGGGCTGACTGGGGCCTCCGAGCCTGTTTTTTGTTTGACTGTCAAAGGCGTGGATGATTTGGGGCTTCCCTGGGCCCCCGGGCCAGTTTTACACCTGGCTGCCAACGGACATTGGTGTCACATAAACGTTAAAATGTAAATATGTATATATACTGCTGGTGTGCATGAGAGTCTGTATGGTATGGGGTTATTTTATAGAGACTAAGTCCAATTTTAGCTGTTTTGTGTGAATGTGATTGGATATTTTATTACAGTTCTTCATTCCCTGGTGTTCCTTAGTGTGTGATTCGGGTCCTAAATTGGGGAGGGTCTCGATTGTGTGTGTGGTTTTGCATTTATGTAAGGGGGTGAATTATGGTGTAGTGAGTGTGATACGGTATGTGTGTGTGCTGCAGTACCCGCCCCTGGCGTGACGTCAGGTGGGCACGGCCCATTGTATAAATAGTTCAGTGTTTTATAATAAAGTGTTGGTTTTTGGTTCCCTGCATGAAACGAGACTCCGACTCCTTTCCTCATACATAATAGGTGGGTTGGCTTTTTCGATTCATGACTTTAGAGAGTTCCACAGAAGAGTCAAAAATCTTTCTGGCATTTGTCCAGAAATTTTTCATGGGGGGGTCACGGAAAATCTTAGGGTGGCACATCAAAATCAATTTAAAATGTAATCACGCGGCGTGCCCGTTCACGTTTGGTCTGAACGCACCTTGACAGTGTGATCTGTCCTGGTTTGCTGTATTTTGTTTATATTTGTTAATAATATACAGCACTCTTGAATGATTCTTAAACATCTACTATATGTAAAATATGACAGAAAAACAACCAAGAAAGTTAGACTGTGCAGTAATGGGGACCAGGGGCCCAGGTGGTGGCGGTGGTGGGGCCCTGTTCTGGGAGAGAAAAATGAGATAAAGGCTGTGCTTTTTTTTTTTTTTAAGAGAATTGACTGTTTTGAATTTTTTTGGTAATTAAGTGACCAGTAGACTCATTTTAGACATTTAAAACCTACAAACACCATTTTTCAGTCAATGACCCCTTTAAGGCTCAGGTATGATTCATGGATCAATACAGATTGTTCTTTTTTGGCCAAAAATTGCTCAAAATAACTGTTTACATACAAGAGGTTGCTGATGCTTAAACTAAAGGTTCTCAGTCTTTTAAGAGTGCCACTCCTATTAAAGAAATTTACCATTAACATACTAGGTGTTCACTAACCAGTGAATAACAGCCGAGCTTTCACTGTCACATCAACTGAAGCTGTTCACTATATTTCTGCTAACTTGGCCTTGAATCAAGAGGACACACTGGAGAGATACTCTTCATGGTCACGGTTCATGGTGTTCCGAGCTCAGGCAGTAACTATAGCTGATTTGATTTAATGAGGTTAGAGATCCTATTCTTCTGAGTGAATGGGAGGTTATGGTGTGGCATTCCTGTGGGCCGACGCGGTGAGGAGAGCAGCAGAGGGACATTAAGCTGCTGCAGAGTTTACCAAAGAAGCTTTCGCTGTACTACTCAGCAGCTTTTAGACCTGAGGAAACCAGCAAACACAACTACTTTGTGGTCAACATGTTTTTTTGGTATTGATCCAGTGCTGGAGTGAACATTATTAACATCACTACCTCCTGGTCAGTAGGTGTTGCTCTCGCTCCTACTCCACTACAATATTGTACAGGTGTCCAGGTTGTGACAAATATCCACACGTTGTACTGGATCACATCCAATTTTAGAATCTCCAGACTTTATACCACATTTACACAGGGTTAGAGATTGTTGAGAGTTCATTAAGTGATGAAAGAAAGGCCAGATCTCTAAAGATCTTTCAATGACCACCCAATGATCACCAGGATCTCTGTGGTCGTCCAGTGATCTCCATGATCTCAAAGTTTTAACCCAGTTCAGAATGCACAAGGATCAGCCAAATATTTACACAGAAACTGCTTTTTCCAGACTTTAAGAGATCATTGAGAGATTGGACCAATTTTTGATCTCTCAATGGTCACCCAAAGATGGTAAATGGCGTTCACTTACAGTATGTAGCGCATTTTATTAATCTCTGAATGACCAGAATGCTTTACAGATCCCGCTATCCACCCATTCACACACACATTCACACACTGATGGTGGCAGAGCTGCCATACACAGGTGCTGGCCTGACCCACCAGGAGCAACTGGGAGTTCAGTGTCTTGCTCAAGGACACTTCGACATGCAGACTGCAGACAGAGGGAGTCAAATCCTTCAAACCCCTCACTGTGCTGTGTAAAGGGGCCCTTACAAACAGATACTTGTCAAGTGGGGAATGTCCTTTTTTGTACAGAAGCTGATTTATCAAACCCTGTCTGGTGCAGATCTCTAAACTTTTTTGACGAATTATAGCATCCATATAAACTCATAAGTAATGCTAAAATCATAAGTGTAGGAACAATTGGTTATATGGTACAAAGATTATTGAATTTATACCTAGAGGTGTGTGTATAAACGAAGGTTTGCTTCAGGTTCACACACACACCGGGAGAAAAACTCGTTTTTGGGGCACCAGTCCAAAACTTGGACAATTTATTAATAACTAATCTTTATACCTTCAATTAATCAGTCTCAAATATTTGTGAATTCTACTGGGTGACTTCATAAAGAGACACAGGGAAAAGAAGTCACAGGAGCTTCCATATACTGTTTACAGTTTTAATGATCAGACTCAGATTAAATGACATTACATTCAACGGACTTGTTGGTAAGGTGAAATGATCACGTGTCAAACATTACATTCAACTTGTAACTGATTATTGAGCAAAAGAGTGTAATCACATTTGTGGAAACAAAGAAACCTTAGTATGAATTTATAACTGTGATGAAAATGGAGACTGAAATAACTGTAGCCAAAAGATGAAGAAAATTGGACTCAAATTTTATGAAGAAAATTATAAAAGCTACTTATATGGAAAAGAAATTTTGAGTTACTCTATAAAGTAAAAACTGAATTTAATGAAAAGATTGATGCTATTTCTCTTTAATTCTATAGCTCAAATCAGAGTTATGAACCAGTTTTAAACGTGAGACAAATTATGACATACTTTAAGGCTATGAACATCGCATTACTCAGCAGATGAAACAAAGGAATCTTGCTCACGTGACCTTTTCTTGCATTGGCTTCTAGCTGAATCCTTAGCTGAAGCTTTATTTGAAGATTATACCAGAGAATATCTGCCAGCAGATATTTCTTCCCAGGGCACCAGTCAGAAGCTGAGATCTGGTGAGGCTGATGAGGCTGCTGGCCCTGGAGTATGCCATGTGGGACAACACAAGAATCTTTCAGTGACGTTCTCAGGTCCAAATAAATTGGAGATGGTTCAAAGTCTGATCACAGTCACAGAATCGAAGAGACAAAAATTTTTTAAAAAATTATTTAAGCTACGAAATCCGAGTTCTTCAGATGTTGTGGGGGTTGGCGAAAACAGCTTCCAGTGTGAGGAAAAAGTATCAGTCCACTTTAAAACACAGTGAGTTAAAGAAAATCAATAAAAAGTTTAACAAAATAAAATCGAAAAATGTCTCCGAACAGAGTTTCACTCCATATAAAAGATAAGTTTGAGCTCAAAAAGTGAAGTATGTGGCAGTGATGCACCTGTAAGCTGGTTGCCAACCACCAATCAAATCTAAAAGAAGAAGAAAAAAAAAAGTTTTTCCCAGACGTTGAAAGGAAAGAGAATTCAAGGCAGGTCACAGACGACTTTCACACACAACAACTCTCAGAACTAGGGCATTCCTCACTTAAAACTGAGTAAGTTTTCAGGGGAAAAACTTGACTGACATGAAATTGTCTCCCATCGCGGGAGGTTTGAATGAACTCTGGTGGAATAAGAAAGCAGTCATTTGTCTGTAACCGACCAGTAGAATGAAATGGGTTGTTGTCCAAAAGAGACTGGCTGGTGATTGGCTGAGCCAATCAGATGACTTGAGTAAGTTTTAGAAGTCAAACACGTATTAACTGTGAAATTCACATTATATACTTATGTATAAAGTCTAAGCTAACTTCAGTGATTCATGCCTAACTTTCAGTGAGCGTGCACAGTTATAAACTTGCCCTTCTATAATTAGCATGCATTAGAATAAGGTTCATTTAAGCATTTTCAAACATGCAATGCATTTAACCCTCTGAGTGTGTGAATTTGCATGCTCCTAGTGGCAGAGCACGGCACTGCACCTGTCATCTCACTCTGACATGATCGGCTGCATTGGGGATTTGTACTGATTTGTCAGTTTCAGAAGGTGGCAGACATCCGTTGGAGGACTCAATGGATGACACGTAATACACCAAAGAAGAAGAACTGCTCATTTCCTTTTCCTGTTTTTAGCATTTTAGCCCAGAAAGCTAATATGGCCGCCATCAGTCACCGTCACTTTGTCGGCTTTGTACATGGAAAATAGCTGCGGGATACAAGCAGAATTTATGTGGGATTATCATAAGACTTTGTACATGTGGTAGAGACTTTAAATGACCAACAGAATGCAAAATAACGACCATGATGGGTGAAAACGCAGTGACCACGCCAGCCAGCCAGCCAGCCCCCCCTTGTCAAAAGTGAGGAATTTTTTTTTTTTAATGTACCGTATTTTTTGGACTATAAGGCGCACTTAAAATCCTTTAATTTTCTCAAAAATCGACAGTGCGCTTTATAATCCGGTGCGCCTTATGTATTAATTGTGGTTGTGCTTACTGACCTCGAACCGATTTTATGTGGTACACGGCGCTCAAAAATCTGTCAAAAATGTTTTAGTACGACTTTGGTAAGTTACGAAGCCGAACCGCTTGATGGATTGTCGGAGCATTACGGTAGTCAGGAGCCTCGCGGAGTAATATGTGCTTCAACATAATGGCCGGATGGCTTTTTCCACAAATCTCCATCCCTATTGATCTACCACTCCATGCGTGCCCATCTCACCGATACTGTCAAAACCCAACTGAAGCAAACTAATTCGGAGCTTGCCATCATTCCGGGTGGATTAACCAAAGAACTCCAACCGCTATATTGGTCTCAACAGGTCGTTCAAAGTTAAATTGCTAGCGAGTTACGCCACTATCTGCCAATGGATCGTGGATCGAAACTGTTCCTGTTTAGCTGTAAACGGGAGCAGTAAATACGGCTATAAATACGTATTTACGGCTGTAAATACGGCTCGCTCTCTGCCGGAGAGCAAGCCGTATCGAGTACCGAGCGATATTCTGGCCAATATGGCGATGTAAACAGCCACTGTGTGGCGTAACCCCCACAACAGACTGGGACAGACACAGCGCTCGACTAGAGCAATTAACTTAACAGTGAAATGTGTATATTGATGTCTACAGGCAGCCCCGTTTCTTCTGGCTTTTTCCGGTTTTGTACTGTGATGTTAATGCGCCATTCATGCATTGTGTTCATGCATCCTGTCCTTACTGTGTCTCTCAAATGCAAATGTCTCATGCCTGTTCTGCAGTCTCTTTGATAATACCTACTGCTGTGAATGCCTTTCATGCATTGTTTGTAACTGGGTATATAAGCTGATTGAAATCCATGCTCATTCTGTCTCTCTCACTCTTCAACTACTGCTGCTGACACACACATCCTGTGTCTCTTTGCTGGAGAGCCTCCGAGCCGCCCATTGGGCGAGCTTCGTGACGGCGGTATGATAATAAACCTGCTTAAAACCTCAACAACCTGCCTTTATTTTATCTGCCGCCGCACTGGTGACCCCGAAGAAGCACACGTTTTGTGCGACGCAACCTTCTGGTTTGGACAGCCACGCTGGTGTCCTGATGGCAACGAACGCAGCACCCGGCGGTGATTCTCCGACGACAAGCACCACGCACGGGACACATATGGCTCCACTGACCGCCTTCCTCCTTCGCCGCTGCACACTGGCCCTTCAGGCTTGCTCGTACACCTGAGGCACGCAGCTTGCTCACTGGATTTTATGGTCTTAGCCATGGCGCTCAACGGGAATTCAGCAGTCTGCAGTCCCCGAAGGCTTTGAGGTTGTGCCCGCACCTAAAGTCAACACGCCAAGTCCCTCTGCTTTTATTTTTTTCTTACAGCCGCCCCTGTTTTCTTCATGGCCGCTGTTGATCCTCGCCGCTTCCTTTTTTCTTCAACGGCCGCTATTAATCCTTGCAGGACTTAATCGCAAGAGGAGCCAGTGACTAATTTTTCTTCTTGTGACCTCCGCACGTTCAACGGGACAGCCCCTCGACATCGCGGACCAACAAACAATTTTTGCGCGGCTCAGACGATTTCACCGTCTCCGGCCGGCACTTACTACCCCCCTCCTCCCTCCACCTCCGCCTGCACAGAGCTTTCACCACTCACAGCCAAATCCGGACTATCGAGGTCTCAGCCCCCTGCCGAGCCCTCTGAGGGGGAGTGGTGTGGCGTAACCCCCACAAAAGACTGGGACAGACACAGCACTCGACTAGAGCAATTAACTTAACAGTGAAATGTGTGTATTGATGTCTACAGGCAGCCCCGTTTCTTCTGGCTTTTTCCGGTTTTGTACTGTGATGTTAATGCGCCATTCATGCATTGTGTTCATGCATCCTGTCTTTACTGTGTCTCTCAAATGCAAATGTCTCATGCCTGTTCTGCAGTCTCTTTGATAATACCTACCGCTGTGAATGCCTTTCATGCATTGTTTGTAACTGGGTATATAAGCTGACTGAAATCCATGCTCATTCTGTCTCTCTCACTCTTCAACTACTGCTGCTGACACACACATCCTGTGTCTCTTTGCTGGAGAGCCTCCAAGCCGCCCATTGGGCGAGCTTCGTGACGGCGGTATGATAATAAACCTGCTTAAAACCTCAACAACCTGCCTTTATTTTATCTGCCGCCGCACACTGGACTAAAAACGTTCCGCCTGCTCATGGAGCAGGTCATTCAACACTCGCAGACAATTGCGCTATATGTGTCTATAATGACTATAGAGAGGATTTTCTTTCCATGCACGCAATTTTTTTTTTTTTCCTGGCTCTGACTACCTCATTTTAATGCGCCTTATGTATGAAATTAGACCATCAAATAGACTGGTCATTGATAGTGCGCCTTATAATCCGGTGCGCCTTATAGTCCCAAAAAGACGGTACTGATTTCTTGTGCATATACTTTGAAGATAAGATGATGAGGTACCTCTGTACAAAAAACGGTGTCAAAAGACTGAACCATTTTTTGTGTAAATACATCCAAAGTCCAGTTTTGACTGAGTTATGGAATTTAAAGAGGTGCCGTGACATTATGCAAATTAGATGCGTAAATTTATTCCTATCTGAAACTTTGGATCATATTTTACATCTTTCTAATTGACAGAAAGCCATTATCTCTTACCACTTTCAAGTTATAGCCTTGGAAATCTGAACTATTTTATTGACAAAAAATATTTACCACTCTTGACCACTAACGGGTTATGTCGCAATTCGGCGACAGACAAACTCAAAAGGTTAACATCAAAGATTAATGAAACATTGCAAACCCGTCATTGTCCAACACAGTTGGTCATCTCTTCAAATTCTCCTGAGAATTATCCTGAGGAATGAAAACTTGAAGAGAGAGTCAATGTTCAGTCAAAAAAACCCCAAACAGTCCAGCAGTTGACAGAAGTAATGCAAACATATTTCGTAGTTGTCTATCAGGAGGTAATGTTGAGCTGTGGATAATTCCTAGAGACCGGTGGAATTCATTCAGTGGATCTGGAATGTCTCAAACAGAACAGTGCTAAGCACTGTTGCCTAACAGCTAGAAGGTTCCAGGTTCAAATCCCCAGGCTGGCACTGGTAGGAACCTTTCTGTGTGGAGTTTGCATGTTTTCCCTGTGCTGCGTGGGTTTACTCCGGGGGCTCTGGTTTCCTCCCACAATCCAAAGACATGCATGTTAGGCTAATTGGTTGTTCTAAATTGTCCCTCGATATCTGTCTCCTATAGGCCCTTAGAATAGAGGGTTAGTGGGCTGCACGGTGGCGCAGTGGTTAGCACTGCGGCAGCACAGTTTACCCTTGGCCGGGGGATTGTGGGGATCATGGGATCGTGGGTTCGATCCCAGCCCCCGACCAACAGTGATCTGTGTGGAGTTTGCATGTTCTCCCCGTGTTGCGTGGGTTTACTCCGGGATTTCTCCGGTTTCCTCCCACATGCCAAAAACATGCATGTTAGGTTAATTGGCTGTTCTAAATTGTCCCTAGATATCTGTTTCCTATAGGCCCTTAGAATAGAGGGTTAGTATTAATGAAAGCGCTTTGAGTGGTCTTTGTGACTAGAAAAGCGCTATATAAGTGCAGGTTAGTTAGTTAGTTAGTTAGTGCTAGTGAAGGGCTTTGAGTGGTCTGTGAGACCAGAAAAAGGCCATATAAGTACAGGTCCTTCGTCCTCCTTCCTTCCTCCTACTTCAGGCATAAAACTGCCTGGCTGGGGAGGAAGTTCCGAGATGTATGATTGCAATTTAATCCGTTCCTGGCACAAAATGGGATCCTTATCGTCCCTTTTACCATGGAATGTGTTTTCAAACTGTGGTCCTTTGGTGAAGGAAACAATTCTTGACTAGACTTGACTTGACTTTGTGGGTGAAACAATTTCTTTAAGGTGAAGATGATTTTATAGACTAAAGCTAAAGGGATTGATGCTACATAAGTAATGTCATCATAAGTAATGATAAAATCATAAGTAATGCTAGTGAAGCATGCCAGAAATTGAACCTCACGTTTCTCTAATTTCGACAATATACTGTAATCCTTCATAACGCTTTAGTTCAGACCATAAGGATGTTGTTTATTTTTGTGTGGTTTTTTATAGATCCACAGAGGAAAAGACGTAAAAGTCCACACCATCAGTAGTTCTCACTGAATGCATTTATCCAGTCAAAGTAACTTGTGTTAAGCTAACACTAACTGTAAGAAGCAGCAGTCATGACTAACATAGACCACAGTACTAAAACTAGAATACACTCAGCTGATATAATCAGCTGTCATGGGAGAACCTGTGTACCAAGTTTGACCTTTTTGCTGTTCTTGAGATATAGTTTATATGGCATTTTGACCTTGACCTTTGACCTTGCTATCCAATACCCATAGTCACAGTTCAGGATCCCAAGATGAACCTGTGTACCAAGTTTGGTGACCCTAGCTGTCTTTGTTATTGAGATATAATTTATTTGGCATTCTGACCTTGACCTTTGAACCTCAAAAGAATAACCATAGGTGCTCGTCTCATGGTCAACCTGTGTACTACGTTTGGTGGCCATATCTTCATTCCCTTTGGAGTTAGAGCACGGACATGACTGGCCAGTTGGTTGGCCACAGATGGCACCGACCACCCTACCCACGCCACCTCATCGTCGGTGTGGGTAGTAAGGATTTTGGATCTTACATTGTTAGAGAGAATGTATACTGTGAACACACACGCGTGCGTGCGTGTTTGCGTGGGTGAGGTGAGGTGTGAAATGATGAGGCCAGCTGAATGGACAAACTCAACTTTATTAAAGGCTGGAACCACAACGGACATACTGTAGACACCAGGCAGGGGGCACCGGTCAAAGAGAGTGTATAATGGATGCCCTCTGCTATTTATAGGGTGGTGCAGCGGTGGAACAAGAGGTGGCTGCCACTACACCGCACTTCACAACAAAGGTGCTAAACCCAAACACCACAATCCCCCCCCACCCCCCGAAGATCCAAAACCACTCACTCAGTCAAGACACTCCCCAATTTAGGACCTGATTCATGCACTAACAAAATGAAAAGTGATATATCTAAATGGCCTAGCACATTCACACATCAGAACTTAAAATAGGGAGGACGGGTGGACTACTGTCCTGCCCACATGGCAAGGTGGATTATTCTGCCACCTGCTAAAATAAACCAAAGTTCATTAATAAACTAAAATCACTGCCGTGTTCCTAAACTACCAAAGCACACAAAACAATAAGATTTTACCGACATAAACATATGAACATTAGAACTATTTAGCAGAATTTACAGTACTGTCCCTTGGGCAGAAAAGGATAGAGCCGGCTTGGGAGGGGGGACTGGGCAGCCTCTCAGCAGACGCGCCCCTGAAAGCAGCAGGCTCCTGGGATAGTGGCTTATCTCATGGATGAAGGCACCTCTCCTCATCACCACCGACTGCCGCTCTCGTCCAGCCCCGCCACCAGAAGCCTCTTCCCGGACACACCGCAGCTCATTGGCATGCTTGGTCAAACAGCCAGAAGTAAGCTGCGCCCAGCTTCGTCATGATGTGCAGGTGTCCCAGGTGTTTTGCTGGCTGTCATCTGGCCCGTATTCGCCATGGGCATTCCTCTCGTCGAACTCGGACCCAGTCCATAACCCTAAGAGGGGCTTTGCTCGGCCTGATATGGTGCTGCTTGGCACGTGGTTTCTCCGTGCCCGTCAGTCTGGCCCCATCCTCTTCTGAAGCCGTTGCAGCAGTTGCCATCATAGCTGCAACTCCTCCATCCCTCTGCGACGAAGCTCCAGAGGAATCTGGGGCTAGCACATCGGCACCACTCGCCAACGCAGGTGCCCCGCCACCACACTCTGTACCCTGTTCTACCATTCCTTGAGCGTTGGCACTGAGACCCTCCTGCATCGAATTTGAGTGAGGCTGGTCCTGCTTGACTGCTGTGGTGTCCGTTAGTTCTTCGTCCCACACAGCGTCATCCTCCACCACCAGAAATGGAGGGTTCCACTGGCCACAACTAGACCATTCTTCCCCAGCTTGGTCTTTGATGGCAAAACCCAGTCCATAAAACAAGTCACAGCCCATGATGTTGTCACCTCGGGCCATCATGTGGAGCGTGAAGTCAGCCATTGTCAAAGACTTGTACCGAGCCGTTAACGCCAACATCCCAACCATGTACAGCCTTCCATCTCCATAACCATAAAGCGGCGCTGGGTTACCTCTTATCCTGTAGTGGGAAAAAACTTCTTCACCGTGGCCCAATTCAGCATCGACCCCTTTGCCCCCGTGTCGAACAGCAGCGGCAGCTCCACACCATCCAGTGTCACTGTGCAAAACATGTACCTGTTGGTACTTGGAAACACCGTATGAATACGGGGGCGGGTGGTATGATTTCTTCTGTGGGCTCTCGGGCTCAGATACACGGCACACTCTAGCATAATGGTTCAAGCGTCCACACTTGCTACAACGCTTTCCTTTAGCTGGGCAGTCCTTAGTCTTATATTGGTGTTTCGCAGACCCACATTCCATGCAAAGGGGTTTTCCTGGGGCAGACCTTCTGCTGGTTGCGTTGGCTTCCACATTGTCGTCGTCCACGCTATCCTCGCTATCTGTGTCCACTACTGATGCCGCGGCAGGAGGCTCCAGCTGCCATTGTGACTGGCGCCAATTTAGCGCCAAGGCCAGCTTGTCTGCGGTCTCCATTTGGAGAGCTACCTCATCAGCTTTGGCTAATGTTAAGTCACTTGGTGGTTGAGTAGCCTAGCCTGTATAGTGGTGCTACTCATGTGCTCCGCCAGCTGGTCATGTACCATTTCATCCTCCAGCGGCCCAAAGCAACACTTGCTTGGCTAGCTGCCTCAAGTCTGTGACAAACTGGTGGATAGGCTCATCCACACGTTGATGTTGCTGCTGGAACTGAATCCTCTGGACAGTCATGCTATCCGGGGTGTGAAAATGGCTTGCTAGCAACTCAACAACGTCCTCAAATGAGTTTGAAGCCCCGAGTGTGTGCAGGATACGCTGGCCCTCAATCCCTAGGTTGTGTACAAGGAGCGCATGCACTCTTAACTTATCTTGCTCACCCAGGTTGAGTGCGGCAATATAATTTTGGAAGGCCACAAACCATCTTGGCCAGGGCACAGACAGCTCACCCAGGAGCTCCAGGAAGTGGCGAAGTGGTGCAATACATGCCTCCACTAGTTAATCCTCGATTGCCAAATGTTATGTCTGATAGATACCTCTGAAATGATGAGGCCAAGTGAATGGACAAACTCAACTTTATTAAAGGCTGAAACCACAACGGACACACTGTAGACAGCAGGCAGGGGGCACCGGTCAAAGAGAGTGTATAATGGATACCCTCTGCTGTTTATAGATCGGTGCAGCGGCGGAACAGGAAGTGGCCGCCACTACACCGCACTTCACAAGGGTGCTAAACCCCAATACCACATATATATAAAATGTTGGGGTAAAATCTCACAAAGTTACATGGAAAAAGTCTTAAATTTTACTCAATAAAGGTCAATATGTCAGATAAAAACAAGGAAAACATCAACACAATTTTGCAAGAAAAAAAAGACAAACTTTTTGCAAATAATCAAAAATTTACCAGAAAAAGTAGCAATTTTGGGAGAAAAAGTAACAAATTTACAATAAAAAACCTGCAAATTTCTAAGAAAAAAGTTGTAATCCTGATGTTGTCAGGCCAGATTGTGGCTGTAATTCTGCTGTTTTAGCTCAGTTTTTAGCCTCAGATATTTTTGTGGGTCCATGCAGACTTTTTCAATAGAAAAATCACCCACAGTGGCTCTTTGTGTTGTACATGTTGCTGTGCTCAAGGTCAGGGTTAAAGGTCAGCAGATCTGAGCACCCTCAGGGGTGCGTCATTTTTTTTTATAATTACCAAAGTTCTTGCCTTTTTACTATTGTTTTTCAGGAAGCATGTCATATGTGAGCACAAAGGTACATCGTCTCTTCAGTGTTTCTCACAACTTTTCTTAACATTTATTTTTATTGCGCATCAATAATACAGTGTGCACAGATATTAGAAGTCAGGAGTACGCTTAGTACAGTGCTCATGCATTATTAACACATTTTCTTTCCCTTTTGTAGAAAAAAGAGAAAATATTACCCCCCCCCCCCCGCCACACACACACCCAGAACAGACAGGACACCTTTCAGAAAAACCCAAAACACACATAGGCTCACCATTGCTAAAGATGCGCACTCTGCGGTCCATATGGGCGGCACGGTGGTGCAGTCGGTAGCACTGTTGCCTCACAGGCTGGCAGGGGTGGGAACATTTCTGTCTGGCGTCTGCATGTTCTCCCTGTGTTGCATGGGTTTACTCCAGGAGCTCTGGTTTCCTCCCACAATCCAAAGACATGCATGGTAGATTAATTGGTGACTCTAAATTATAAGATAAGATAAGATAAGCCTTTATTAGTCCCACAATGGGGAAATTCCAGGATTGCAACAGCACAGGGATAGCAACACTCAGAGCAACAATCAGAAGGCAAGAAAAAACAAGAACAGCTAGTAAGCATATGTACATATTACTATATATATATATACAGTGTATATATATATATATATATATATATACAGTATACTGTATATACGTAGACACACAGTGCGGAGCATTATGGTTGGTGAATGTGCAGCAGAAAGTCTAAGCTCTCTCTCCACGGATGCGACGGACCAGCTGGAAGTCTTTGGGCATGATGGTGACCCTCTTAGCGAAGAAGAGACCCCACCAGGTAGGCCTCGCTGGCCTCCTGCAGAGCCATGACGGCGAAGCTCAGGAAGCGCAGGTCGGTCTTGAAGTCCTGAGTGATCTCCCTCACCAGTTATGCTCATTTTGTAAACGTTCCTGAGCGCTGAGCTAAGTTGTGCAGAGTTTACCTAAGTCAGCCTAAGTTAAATTACATCAACTTCTGTGTGGACAACACCATATCCACCAAGACCATACAGTGTTGCTCAAACAACAAACCTTGGATCAACCCCAAGATAAAGTCCCCCCTGAGAGAAAAGAAAAGGATCTTCAGGTCGAGAAACAGGGTGGAGCTGAAGTCCATACAGAGGGAGCTAAGGAGGAAGATCAGAGATAGTAAGGACAGCTACAGGAAGAAGATGGAGGACAAGCTGCAACAGAGTGACATCAGCGGGGTCTGGAGAAACCTCAAAACCATCTCTGGGCTCCAGAATACCTCCTCCCAGGTCAAGGGAGGCAGCAAGTGGGTAAACAACCTGAACCTGTTTTCTAACAGGTTTGACCAACCGCCCTCCCTTCCGCTTGCACACCAACCACTGCTGCCTCAACCATCATCTAATCCTGCTGCCCTCCCCCCTCCACTAACACCCCCCACTCCCAGCACACAGCCCCCCTGCCCCAACCTGACCCTCACTAAGACCCAGGTGAGGGTGGAGCTGGGGAAGGTCAAGGCAAGGAAGGCATCGGGTCCAGACTGTATCAGCGCAAAGCTCCTCAAGTCCTGTGCAGACCAGCTGTGTGGAATTATGGAGCACATCTTTAACCTGAGCCTGAAGCTGGGGAGGGTACCACAGTTGTGGAAAACATCTTTTGTGGCACCCGTACCAAAGACTTCCCACCCTAGAGACCTGAACAGCTACAGACCATTGGCCCTGACTTCTCATCTGATGAAGACCCTGGAGAGACTGATCCTTGCTCACCTCCACCCCCTTGTGGGACCAGGGGGGAGACTGGATCCACTCCAGTTTGCCTGCCAGCATGACATTGGGGTTGAAGGTGAAGTGATCTTCCTCCTACACCGTTCCCTGTCCCATCTGGAGAAGCCTGGGAACACGGTGAGGATCATGTTCTTTAACTTCTCCAGTGCTTTCAACACCATCCAACTGGTGATCCTGAGGGACAAGCTGATGTGCGCAAGGGTGGACCAGCACCTGTCATCGTGGATCCTGGACTACCTCACAAACCGGCCACAGTTTGTGAGAACCCGGGATTGTGTGTCCAACAGGATCATTGGCAGCACGGGGGCGCCCCAGGGAACAGTTCTGGCTCCCTTCCTGTTCACCCTTTATTCTGCAGACTTTTCACACAACACACCACACTGCCATCTACAGAAGTTCTCTGACAACTCTGCGATCGTTGGCCTCATCTTCAACAGAGATGATGCTGAGTACAGAGGACTTATCCAGGACTTCGTGGACTGGTGCCATTGGAACTGCCTCCAGATCAATGCAAGGAAAACTAAGGAGCTGGTGGTGGACTGCCACAGGAGAGGACAACCCCTCACAGCACCAGTAAACATCCAGGGAACAGACATTGAGATGGTGACATCCTACAAGTACCTGGGTGTTCATTTGAACAATAAACTGGACTGGTCACATAATACCGACGCACTCTACAAGAAGTGACAGCGCAGAATGTTTCTACTGAGGAGGCTCAGATCTTTTGGTGTACAAGGGGCACTCCTGAAGACCTTCTACGATTCGGTGGTGGCATCAGCCATCACATTTGGAGTGGTCTGCTGGGGCAACAGCATCACGGCAGCCAACAGGAAGAGGCTGAACAGACTGATTAAGAAAGCTAGCTCTGTCCTGGGGCAGCGCCTTGACCCAGTGGAGGAGATAGGAGAGAGGAGGATGGTGGCTAAGCTGTCATCTCTGCTGAAGTCCGAGTCCCACCCCATGTAGGACATGCTGAATGCACTGAGGAGCTCATTTAGCGGGAGGCTGCATCATCCTAGGTGCGCGACTGAAAGGTTTTGCATGTCCTTCCGACCTACGGCTGTCAGACTTCATAACCTAAGCAGGGCTGCTCGTAGAGGTTGTAAAAAAACAAAAAACAAAATCAAACTTTATGACCTAATAAGCACTGAATGCAAAAGACGCAACAAACTTGCACAATAATGGTCCCCTCAATTACACAACTAGGACAACATCAATCGCTACAGAGGGTGAAAACTAGACTGACTCAAATATGAAATATGCTGTATGGGTACATATTCATACTAGGTGGGATAACTGAAAAGACCATCTAGCTACAGTGCTCCGCACTGTGTATATATATTTGTGTACATATGTATATATATGAGATTTTATATACAGTATATATACTGTATATAGTGTGTGTGTGTGTGTGTGTGTGGCAGGCAGAGAGTAGAAAGACTCTGACTGAAAATTTCACCAAAAACCTGTATTCCACGGACCAAGAACATGTTTTTTTCAGACAGCAAAAAAAAAAAAAAACGGCTGTTGTTTCCAAGGCAACCAGTAATCCATACTGGCAAAAGACACATTTGCACAACAGCACAGCCCAGTGGTAGAAAAATAACACTGCAAAGACAGGAAACCACCCACGAAACCACACTCATTCCCAGCAAACAAACCAACAAATGTCCGCTATATACTGCTCAAAAAAATTAAAGGAACACTTTTTAATCTGAGTAAGCTGGACTAGCCTGCCACAATTTCTTCACTTTAAATTTTGGAGTGTTTTCATTTTCATCAAAAGACATGGCATCTTTTCATTCTTAACACATTATCCAGTCCATATCAGTGTAGATATCCAGCTTATTTTTTCCCATTAAAATCTGATGTGTTTTCAAAATGTTCCTTTAATTTTTTTTAAGAAGTATATATTCCATACATTAAAAAAATAAAACGTCATACACACCATGTTATCACCAAACAAATACTCTACATTGTCCTCTTACATATATATTTTCTTCTTTTTTTTAACTCTCCCTTGTCTCTTTCTCTTTAGTTCTTACATGTCTGAACTGACATGCCATGATGTCATGGATCTCTTGTTCTATTTATAATTTGTAATGTATTTGTAATTTTAATTAACTTGTAAATTTTGTTTGTACAGCCTAATTTATGACCTATATAAGTCACCTATGGACTGGTGTTGAGAATTAGCACTTGTGCTATATACACCTATGCAAAACATCTGGTCTCTCCTTGTGATTGTACTAATGTAATTTGTTATGTCCATATTAAATAAAATAAAGAAAGAAAAGAAAGAACTGAGTTTTGATCTAAAAACATCTGCTTCCACCAGCATTTCAGTCAACGTTTGTCAATGGAGCTTAACTTAGGCTGACTTAAGCCCCATTTCCACCAGTATCACCTTGGCTTTACTTTTTTTTACTTGTTTCGGTTTTTCACCATTTCCACCCAAGTCCTCACGGTTTAACCGTTATGATTTTCGTGCCTGTTCAGAGGCAGGGTACAGCTGAGCGAAAAGCGAGGTGTGAATTGACGTCAATCGACTGCTAAACGCTGATTGGTCAGGGCGTAACGTCACCAAACGTGTCCGTTTTGTTTTCTGTTGAAGCTACACGACCGCCATTTGTAATTTCAGTGAGTAACTGCGGTGACTGGATTCACAATTGTGTTCTCCTATAACGATGTCCACGCGCAAGTTTATTCCATGAACAAACGAGGAGGTGCGGACTTTTCTGTCCCTTGTAGCCGATGACTACATCCAGAGCGAGTTGGTGGGGCAACTCGCAATGAAAAAATATACCAGGAAGTGTCCGGCCTGCTAATGGCAGAGAATTTGGACTCGACACGGCCACGGAATTGGAAAACGGTGATGGTGAGTGTTGTTTTGTTATTGTCCGTCTTCTTGCCTTTCGGTCAAAAGCGCACTTTATTTAAGCAATAAAGAAAGTTGTTTGATTGTGGGCAATTGTGGTGATGGCTAGCCCGCTAATAGCTAGCTACCTCTGTACCTTGCTGCTACCTCGCATCAAGCTGCTGAATCGCGCTTTTATTTCAGTATTCACGTGAACAAAACGCTGACGTAAGCTTATTGTATTCTGGTTAAAAAGTTTTGTGTTTGCGGTACATGTTGCACTTTGTTTGAGCTTTATTGTGTGTTTTTTCCTTCTATACACAGTTTTCAAATCCCTTGGGGTCCGCCTCACTGGACTGCCCCGGCATCTCCTGGTCAAGTGCTGGTAAGGCACAACAAACTGAAAATTACCACCCGGTTGTTTTTATATGTGATTGTTATTTTCTATAGACGCATAATAAGGAATTTAAAATGTCTTTCTACGTTTATAAAAATACTAGATTCAGAGGTGTTCATAGCCACAGTGGCCCAGTGTTATAGGTGTGTTGGTGGTGGAAATACTGTTGTATTTTCACAAAAAAAAAAGGAGCACATGTACCGACTTCAAATCAAAATGCTTGATTGAAATTCTTCAAGTCAGCTAACACTATTAACCCATTCTGATTTATGAGGCCACAGTACAAAGAATTTTTTTTAAAAATAACCCATTAAATCAAAATACTTTTTACAATTAATCCTTTTTGAAATGAAGGGGGGCCTAACCACAGCACCACAGAAGTTGCATATAGTCCACTCTACTGAGGGGCAGCAACATGACAGTTGAGCTTAAATACAGCAACGAAGCATCCCACCACAGGCTTTCAACAGTTTAATTCCATAATATTTTTTCTGACCTGTTTTGATCCGGTGTTATCTAAATACAATGACTTCTGTCTTTCATATAGGCAAGCTGAAAAGCAACAACATTGCAGACCTTGCATCACTGATGGCCCAGAATCATGCTGAGGAGATGCGGATCCATGAAAGGATGCTCGAACAGCATCAACGGCAGCACGAACAGCGCGAAAGACACCTGCAGTTAGCCGCATTAAGAAGGGATGAGCTGACAGAGACGGCTTCCTTCCACGGAGCCTTCCTAAACCATTTTGGCAGTCTGGTCGAAGTACTGAAAGCTCCCCATTTGTTAACATGTTTTGGGAATATTTGTAATGTAATAAAATGTTAGTCTTTTGGATAAAAGTGTGGTTTGTATATTATAACACTGGATGATAAAGGCGAATAATTACACACACATTCCATTGCCTCATATGACCCTAATCCTGCTGTTCAGCCATAAAGGTGTCAAGATTTTTAATGGTAATGTAATTGTTATTGTTAAATTTAATAAATATTACCACTGCTGTATCCATTGCTTTACATTGGGTACAGTTTTTAAGTAAAATTGTAAGCAGTTGCACTGGTGTAATTTACATTCAGCAGTAGACACTGATAAAGGTAAAAGTCGAATTAGGTAAAAGGTAAGTACATGTGAATTGAATGTTCTATCGGCATTCCAAATTCTGAGAATTCCAATAAATTATAAGCAGTCTAGTATAATATAAAGCGAAAATACCCATACATGTAAACCCAAATATAACATTTTCGATGTTGTAAACATTGACATGTGTATGATATATTTGCATCCTTTTATAGAAACGTGGACAGACTGTAATTTACTGTACATACTCTGTTTTGTCATTGAATCCTTATTTAAATCCTTCACCTGAACAACGAGAGCAAGTTTTTAGCCAAAGTCAAATTCCTTGTATGTGTTGTGCATACTTGGCCAATAAAGCTGATTCTGATTCTGATTCTGATAAACCTATGCTATTGTGATTCATTAGATCCATAGTGATCTTTGGTTTGAAAAAGAAAATTATAATTTGGTGTTGGGCAGTGTGACAGTATTTAGTAGGATTAAAAAAAGTTTCATCATAAAATTTCTAGGTTCATTGGCAATTCCATCAAACCAAAAGTGAGTTGTCTAGCTGCAGCATTTTTTTTTTTTTTGGAGTCATTTCTACGTTGTTTTAGTGTGTAATTAGCCACCACTGAACAGATAACCCTTATAAATAACAATAGATGGGAAAAATGATACTCAAATGATACACAATGGGCCTAGATTTGGATTGGCTTTTTTATAATATCAATTATTTGGTAAGTTAAAGTTAACTGGAAGTATAACAAGTTTCCACATATAATTCCAAGGCCAATTGGCAATTCCATCAAACCAAAAGTGCGTTGTCTAGCTGCTGCTTTTTTTGGGAAGTCAGTTTATCATCAGTGTATCATTATTACACAATACACAAAATGGGTCTAGATTTGGATTGGCTTTTTTATAATATTATAAATTATTTGGTAAGTTAAAGGGGTTTAGGATTAAGCTTCTGCATTATTTTAAATTACCCCGGTGTTTCAGCATTTAATTAACAGTCTGTTAACATTTAACCGTTTTGAACAACAGAGGCGACATAGTTTAAAAGTGCACAACATTTTATTTAAAAAACACGTTTGACATATGTATGCACATGAACACTGAACAAATGAAATGATCTCTGCTTCATATGCAGCTGCTTCAGATTCCTCCTGGGCAACCGCTATTCTCCTCTCCTGCTCCAACGTGTGCTGTCTCAATCCACGTCGTCTTCTCCTGTAAAATTCTCTTGTCTCGTTAAAGATATTCATTGTGTTAAAAACCGTGGAAATCCTCCACTTGTAATCCGCTATTTTTTTCTGTGTTGTTGAGGAGTCGGTCGCGTCCTTACGTCAGCAGTGTAGCGCCACCTCGATCCCGCCACCCCAGCAATACTCGGCTTTCCGCGGTTGTGATGGAGGCGCAGCCGCGGGAGAAACAAGTAGTAAAGAAAAGAAAAGAGTAGCGCAGAACTATATAGTGGAAATGTGGCTTTAGACAACCTCTGCATAACTTAGCTCAGCGCTCAGGAACTTTTACATATTGAGCACAACTTTCACCACCGTTTATTTCCAAACATCAGCAAATTTTCAGCATACTGAAAATTCTCAGCGAATACAACTTTCACCAACGTTTGCCAGCAAACAGCAACTTTTATCAGATTTTGCCAGCAGAGCCAGATGTTTGCCAAAACGTTAGTAAAAGTTGGTCCAAACGTTGTCGTGTCAATCCACCCAAAAAAGTAGGTCCAGGATGGCAGGAAGCCTCCACAAACGCTGATGTTTATATGAACATTGCCTGACACTGATGTCAGCTGAACTGCGCTGAGTATTCCTTTGCTTAAGTTAAACTAAGTTGGCAACTGCTACACATACGCTAGCCTAAGTTAGCAAAAGTTTGACAAAGCTGAATGCAATGCTGGCAAATGCTAGCAGAAGTTCTTAAAAGTTCATAGAAGTCGGTGTGTGCTCACGAATGTAATTTCACCAACGTTTGGACTGATTTCTCTGATTTTTCAAAACGTCAGTAAAAGTCGGTCCAAACCTTGTAGTGTGAACCCAGTTTTAACCTTTTGTTTAATCTGATAAACAAACTCAGAGATTACATACCTCCACCATGGAAGCTAATTTGCCTGTGAACATATACAAAAAAAGGCACTGGTATAGATAGCGTCCTCAGACAAGGCAGACAGTCTTCCTTTGCTATTCTTTAAGACATGTCCTTGTGTTTGACCATGATCTAGGTCACCACCAAAACCTTTGTGTATTTGTCAAAAAACAGACAACCAAAGCCAGCAAAAACATACAGCGGGGAAAATAAGCATTGAGCATGTCAACATTTTTCTCATTAAACATATTTTTAATAGAGCCACTGACCTGAGATTTTCACCAGATATCAGTAAAAACCCAAGTAATCCATACATACAAAGAAATCAAGACAACTGTGTTCACAAAACAAGTTATATTTAATAAAGTGGAATGACACAGGGAGTAAGTATTGAACACACTTGGTGAAATTCATTTAATGTTTAGTAGAAAAGCCTTGGTAATCACAGCTTCCAGACGCCTCTTGTATGGAGAAACTAGGTACAGGCGCTGCTCGGGAGGGATTTTAGCCCATTCTTCCACACAAACTGCCAAATCTTGAAGGTTCCATGGGTGTCTTTTATGAACTCTGAAATTCAGTTTGTTCCATAGATTTTCAATTGGATTCAGGTCAGGTAACTGACTGGGCCATTCTGGCAGCTTTATTTTCCTTCTGTGGAGCCAGTTGAGTTTCCTTGGCTGTGTGTTTGGGATCATTGTCTTGCTGAAATGTCCACCCTTCTTCTTCAGCATCTTGGCAGATGGCAACAGGTTCTTATCAAGGATGTCTCTGTGCATTTGTCCATTCATCTTTGCTTCAATTATATGAATTCTGCGTGTACGATGTGCTGAAAAACACCCCCACACCATGATGGGATGTGCAGTGCCATTTCTTCTCTGAACATGCTGTGTGTTGTGGCATCTAACAAGTTCAATTTTTGTCTCATCTGACCAGACTACAGTATATTCTCCCAGTATTTTATTGGCTTGCCAAAATGTTGTGCAGCAAACTTTAAATGAGCTTCAGCATGCTTTTTTTTCAGTAATGGAGTCTTGTGAGGTAAGCAGGCATAGAGCCCATGTTGGCTGAGTGCATTACTTATTGTTTTCTTTGAAACAGCAGTACCTGCTAACTCCAGGTCTTTCTGGAGCTCTCCACAAGTGGTCTTTGGCTCTTGGATACAGTAACTCTTCTAATAATTTGTTTGACTCCTCTGTCAGAAGTCTTGCGAGGAGCTCCTGGTCGTGGCCGGTTGATGGTGAAATGATGTTCTTTTCACTTCCAGATAATGGCTGCAACAGTTCTCACTGGAACATTCAGCAGTTTAGAAATGCGCCTGTAACAAATGTCATCATTATGTTTTGAAACAACTAGGTTGCAAAGTTCTTTGCTTCTACCCATCATGAGTTCTTTGTGATGTGACAATCTGATATTCACAGACCTTTTTAAAGGCTATCAGTCAGGACTTAACCATCCATCCATCCATCCATCCATCTTCTACCGCTTTTCCGGAGGTCCGGGTCATGGAGGCAGCAGTTCAAGCAGAGAAGCCCACACTTCTCTCTCCCCAGCCACCTGCTCCAGCTCTTCAGAGAGGATACCAAGGCGTTCCCAGACCAGCTGGGAGACATAGTCTCTCCAGCGAGTCTTGGGTCTTCCCCGGTGTCTCCTCCGAGAGGGACATGCCTGAAACACCCCAAGTGGGAGGCATCCTGATCAGACGCCCATACCGCCTCAACTAGCACTTTTCAATGTGGAGGAGCAGCGGTTCTACTCTGAGCCTCTCCCGGATGACTGAGCTCCTCACCCTATCTCAGAGGGTGAGTCCAGCAATCCTACGAAGAAAGCTCATTTCAGCCGCTTGTATCTGCCATCTCATTCTTTCGGTCATTACCCAAAGCTCATGATCATAGGTGACGGTTGGAATGTAGATTTAATCGGTAAATCAGCAGCTTTGTGGAAGAGCTCAACTCCCTCTTCACCACAACAGACTGGTACAACATTCGCATCATTGGAGGTGCTGCTCCGATCCATCTGTCAATCTCTCACTCCATTCTCCCCTCACTCGTGAATAAGACCCCAAGATACTTAAACTCCTCCACTTGGGGCAGGAGCTTGTCCCCAACCCGGAGAGGGCATTCAACCTTTCTCCAGCTGAGGACCATGGACTCGAACTTGGAGGTACTGATTCTCATCCCAGCCGTTTCACACTCAGCGGCAAACCATCCCAGAAAGACATGTACTGTAGGTCACTGCTGGATGAAGCCAGCAGGACAACATCATCTGCAAACAACAGAGATGAGATCCTGTGGTCACCGAGCATGACACCCTCTGTTCCTTGGCTGTGCCTAGAAATTCTGTCCATAAAAGTTATGAACAGGATCAGTGACAAAGGGCAGCCCTGGCGGAGTCCAACTCTCACTGTTAATGAGTCCGACTGAGTATTGGCAATACGAACAAAAGTCTTACAACGGTCGTACAGAGACTGAATAGCTCATAACAACAAGCCCAATACCCCGTCCTCCCGAAGCACCCCCCCACAAAAAACCATGAGAGACGCGGTCGAATGCCTTCTCCAAGTCATTCATTCATTCATTCATTCATACATAGAGCTTCCCAGGAAGGCTGAGGAGCGTGATCCCTCTAAAGTTGGACAACACCCTCCAGTTCCCTTTTTTGAAGAGAGAAACAACCACCCTGGTTTGCCATACAAAAGGCACTGCCCCCGTCCTCCACGCAGTGTTGCAGAGGCGGGTCAACTATGACAGCCCTACAACATCCAGGGCCTTGAGGTACTCAAGGCGAATCTCGTCCACCCCCGCGGCCCGGCCATCAAAGAGATTTTTAACCACCATGGCAACCTCAGCCCCTGTGATGGACGAATCGTCCCCCTTTTCCACAAGCCCTACTTCCTCTGTGGAAGGCATATCGGTGGGATTGAGGAGATCCTCGTAGTATTCTGTCCACCGCCCGACAATATCCCCAGTCGAAGTCTGCAGCGCCCCATCGGCACCATACACAGTGTGGACAGGGAGCTGCTTCCCCCTCCTGAGCCGTTGGACAGTTTGCCAGAATCTCTTCGAGGCCGACCGAAAGTCTTTTTCCATGGCCTCACTGAACTCCTCCCATACCCTAGTTTTTGCTTCAGCAACCACCTGAGCTGCATTCCGCTTGGCCTGCCGGTACACCTCAGCTGCTTCGGGAGTCCCACAGGCCAACCAAGCTCTATAGGACTCCTTGTTCAGCTTAATGGCCCCCCTCACCAGCAGTGTCCACCACTTGGTTCAGGGGTTGCCACCATGAGATGCCCTGACAACCTTGTGGCCTCTGGGCAGCTGCTTCAACAATGAAAGTGGAGAACATGGCCCATTCAGACTCCATGTCTCCAGACTCCCTCGGAATGTGGTCGAAGTTCTTCTGGAGGTGGGAGTTCATGTTCAGGTTACTTTATTTGTACCCGTAGGTAGATTTGTTTTGGAGTCTGGTGACATCCATATTTAAAAACCACAATTACATTTAACATAAACACAAACACAGGCACACATGAAGCTGACTATAAACATGATAAAAATACTCAAGGCTCCATCAGTCAGGATATAAAGACAAAGAGATGAGAGAAAAACCAGAGATAAGAGAGAAGGGTCATATTAAAAAGTTATAGACTAGTCAAAGAGGTTAAAAACTCAAAGGTCTAAAACCCAATAAAAGATTTAGAACCCAAATAAAAAAAAATCCTACAAAAATAAGTAAATGTAAAATGGAGTTAATAAATAGGTAACTAAATTATGTGCAATATATTGTTACAACTTGTTCAACTCTTTGACATCAGCAGGAGCAAAGCTGTTTTTGTAGCGCTGGGTTTTACTTTTTGGGACAACAAACCTCCATCTTGAGGGAAGAAGCTGAAAGTGGCAGTGCAAAGGGTGGGAGTCATCATTTAAAATGGAGGTAGCGGACTTCCGGTTATGGCGGCTACGTAGGAGGACACGTCTCACTCTGCTCTGCTCCTAGAGATAAAAAGTCGGCAAAAAACTCTCTCATTTAGAACAGAACCTATCCCAGTGTTTGGGCGAGGATATGCCGGTGAAGCCTAAGGCTGGGAAATCAGGTGGAGGAAAAATTGAACCGCCGAAACAGTCCAAATTAGCGGACTTTCGTGTCCGCGATGAGGCAGAAAGGGCTCCAGATATGGCGGAGGAAGCTAACGGTGGTGTGGTGACTGCTGGCGATGGCACAAGTGCAGTGCTTGCTGCCATTAGTTCGATGAGAGCAGACTTTTCCGCTAAATTTGATGGGATTATAGCAGCGATTGAAGGAATGACAAAGGAATTAAGTGACTGTATGGAACGAGTAACGCAGGTGGAGCTTCGAATTTCCAGTGCTGAGGATGACGTCACCAGCCTTCAATTAAAGGTGCGCACTTTGGAATTAAAAAATAAACGTCTGGAAGATAATGTCCTGGACTTGGAGTCCCGGTTGAGACGGAACAACCTGAGGCTGGTGGGTCTACCGGAGGGAACCGAGGGTCAGGACCCATGTTCCTTTTTGGAAAAGTGGATTTCAGAAGCGCTGAATAACGCGGAGCTGCAATCATCAGTCGTTTTAGAAAGCGCCCACCGAATTGGTCCACCGAGAGATAACAAGGCATCACCGAGGACACTGATTATGAAGTTCCTCAGCTACAGAGACAGGATGACGATCTCCAACGCGGCGGGAGCCAAAGGAGAAATTAAATACCAGGATCAACAGGTGCGGTTCTACCCAGATTTGGCCACAGGAATCCAACAATTAAGGAAACAGTTTGACCCCGTCCGTAAAGAGCTACGCAACCTTGGGATTCGTCATGGAGTGATTCATCCTGCAAGACTGCTGGTCACATATAAGGGCAGAACACACATCTTCAAGACCCCTGAGGAGGCGCAGGTGCTCATCAAGCAGATCCAAGAAGAGACTGGTGGGAGCTAAGCATGAACAAAATATAAGGTAGAATATTTAAGCATTTGCACAGGCATCTAACTGATCTGAAGCATATAGCAAGTTTACAAAATATAGATTGTACATCAAAGGTTTTTTTTTTAATATATAATACAAAGTTGCTATAAAATTTTGGAGTTAAGTTGGAAAACTACAGAAGAGAGTTAATGTTACGTCATTAAAAGCAGTAGAGTTAGGGTGATTGGAAGGATGAAGAAGGAGTGGCTTTGGCTGATCCTCGTGGGTGTGGAGCGGTCGATGGCTATAGCGGGAGACGGAATTTTTTTTTTGATTTTGGGGGGATTACCACGAATGTGGGAAGGGGGAATTTGTTTGTGTGTAGTTTGTAGGATGAATGTTCAACCACTCATGTCTTTGCTTCTCTGTATGAGCATGTTTACACTGCGAGGTAATCCCAAACTCCCTATTGATCATAGACCAAAGCGTTAATCTTAATTTAACTTCATGGAATTGCAGAGGTCTACAAAATTTAAAAAAACTTAAACAAGTTATGAATAAAATAAAAGACGTGTTCAAAAATTGTGTTTTTACAAGAAACTCATCTAATAGAGGAGGATGTAAAAAGAATTAGGAGTAGATGGCAAGGAAGTGTATTCACCTCATCATTTTCATCCCGAGCCAGGGGAGTTATGACTCTCATACATAAATCAATCCCATTTCAAGTGAAAAATGTAATTGGAGACAAATTTGGAAGATATCTAATCATTCAAGGATCTTTGTTATTAGAAAATATAAATCTGGTGAACTCCTCCTCATGGATCGTCACCTTATCGTGGTGGGGGGGTTTGCGTGCCCCAGTGATCCCAGGAGCTATGTTGTCCGGGGGCAATTTGCCTCTGATAGGGTCTCCCAAGACAAACTGGTCCTGGGTGAAGGGCCAGACTAAGAACGATACAACAGACTCTCATGATAAATTGTATATCAAGGATTCAGTGTACTCCGCCCGGTATGGGGTTACCGGGGCCCCACCCTGGAGCCAGGCCTGGGGGAGGGGCTCGAAGGCTAGCGTCTGGTGGCCGGGTTTCCACCCATGGGACCCGGCCGGGCTCAGCCCGAAGGAGTTACATGGGTCCGCCCTCCAGTGGGTTCACCACCTGCAGGAGGGATCATGGGGGTCCGGTGCTATGTGGATTAGGTGGCGGTCAAAGGCGGAGACCTTGGCAGACTGATCCCAAGCTTTCTAAACTGGCTTTTGGTACGTGGAATGTCACCTCTCTGGTGGGGAAGGAGCCTGAGCTGGTGTACGAGGTTGAGCGATACCGGCTAGATATAGTCGGCCTCACCTCAACACACAGCTCCGGTTCCGGAACCAGTCTCCTGGAGAGGGGCTGGAGCTTGGCCTTTTCTGGAGTTGCCCCGGGCGAGAGGCGACGAGCAGGGGTGGGTATTCTTGTATCGCCCCACCTTGCTGCCTCTATATTGGAGTTTTCCCCGGTGGACGAAAGGGTTGCTTCCCTGCGCCTTCGGGTTGGGAAACGGGTCCTGACCATCATTTGTGCCTATGCACCAAATGATGTTTCAGAGTACCCACCCTTTTTGGAGTCTGTGACTGGGGTGCTGGAGGGTACTCCTCCTGGAGACTCCATTGTCCTACTGGGGGACTTCAATGCGCACGTGGGCAACGACAGTGAAACCTGGAGGGGGGTGATTGGGAGGAACGGCCTGCCCGATCTGAACCCGAGTGGTGTTCAGTTATTGGACTTCTGTGCTAACCACAGTCTGTCCATAACGAACACCATGTTCAAGCATAAGGGTGTCCATATGTGCACCTGGCACCAG
This sequence comes from Pholidichthys leucotaenia, assembly GCA_020510985.1. Lineage (NCBI taxonomy): Eukaryota > Metazoa > Chordata > Actinopteri > Cichliformes > Pholidichthyidae > Pholidichthys > Pholidichthys leucotaenia. The sequence continues at coordinate 84,411 of JAJAQF010000083.1, forward strand.
GACACCCTAGGTCGCAGGTCGATGATCGATTTTGTTATCGTATCATCAGACCTGCGACCGTATGTCTTGGACACCCGAGTAAAGAGAGGTGCAGAGCTGTCAACTGATCACCACCTGGTGGTGAGTTGGATCCGATGGCAGGGGAGGAAGCCATTCAGACCTGGTAGACCCAAACGTATAGTGAGGGTGTGCTGGGAGTGTCTGGCTGAGGCCCCTGTCCGGGAGGTCTTCAACTCCCACCTCCGGAAGAACTTCAACCACATTCCGAGGGAGTCTGGAGACATGGAGTCTTAATGGGCCATGTTCTCCACCTCTGTTGTTGAAGCGGCGGCCCAGAGCTGCGGCAGCAAGGTGGTCGGTGCATCTCGTGGTGGCAACCCCCGAACCAAGTGGTGGACACCAGTGGTGAGGGGGGCCATTAAGCTGAAGGAGTCCTATCAAGCTTGGTTGGCTTGTGGGACTCCCGAAGCAGCTGAGGTGTACCGGCAGGCCAAGCGGAGTGCAGCTCGGGTGGTTGCTGAAGCAAAAACGCAGGTATGGGAGGAGTTCGGTGAGGCCATGGAACAAGACTTTCGGTCGGCTTCAAAGAGATTCTGGCAAACTGTTCGGCGGCTCCGGAGGGGAAAGCAGCTCCCCGTCCACACTGTGTATGGTGCGGATGGGACACTGTTGACTTCAACTGGGGATATCGTCGGGCGGTGGAAGGAATACTTCGAGGATCTCCTCAATCCCACTGATACGCCTTCCACAGAGGAAGCAGGGGTTGGGGACGAGGGGGATGACTCGCCTATCAAAGGGGCTGAGGTCGCCAAGGTGGTTAAAAATCTCCTTGGTGGCCGGGCCCCGGGGGTGGACGAGATTCGCCCTGAGTACCTCAAGGCCCTGGATGTTGTTGGGTTGTCATGGTTGACACGCCTCTGCAACATTGCGTGGAGGTCGGGGACAGTGCCTTTGGCATGGCAAACCGGAGTGGTGGTTTCTCTCTTCAAAAAAGGGGACTGGAGGGTGTGCTCCAACTTTAGAGGGATCACACTCCTCAGCCTCCCTGGGAAGGTCTATGCCAAGGTACTGGAGAGGAGAGTCCGGCCGTTGATCGAACCTCGGATTCAGGAGGAGCAATGTGGTTTTCGTCCTGGCCGTGGCACATCGGACCAGCTCTTTACCCTCTCGAGAATTCTTGAGGGTTCGTGGGAGTTTGCCCAACCAGTTTACATGTGTTTTGTGGACTTGGAGAAGGCATTTGACCGCGTCCCTTGTGGATTTTTGTGGGGGGGGTGCATCGGGAGTATGGGGTATCGGGCTTGTTGTTACGAGCTATTCGGTCTCTGTACGACCGTTGTGAGAGTTTGGTTCCTATTGCCAACACTCGGTCGGAGTCATTCCCAGTGAGAGTTGGACTCCGCCAGGGCTGCCCTTTGTCACCGATCCTGTTCATAATTTTTATGGACAGGATTTCTAGGCGCAGCCAGGGAATGGAGGGTGTCATGCTTGGTGACCACAGGATCTCATCTCTGTTGTTGGCAGATGATGTTGTCCTGTTGGCTTCATCCATCAATGACCTACAGCTCTTGCTGGGACGGTTTGCCGCTGAGTGTGAAGCGGCTGGGATGAGAATCAGCACCTCCAAGTCCGAGTCCATGGTCCTCAGCCGGAAAAAGGTGGATTGTCCTCTCCGGGTTGAGGACAGGCTCCTGTCCCAAGTGGAGGAGTTTAAGTATCTTGGGGTCTTGTTCACGAGTGAGGGGAAAATGGAGCGAGAGATCGACAGACGGATTGGAGCAGCATCTGCAGTGATGCGGACGTTGTACCGGTCTGTTGTGGTGAAGAGGGAGCTTAGTTCTAAGGCAAAGCTGTCGATTTACGAGTCAATCTACGTTCCTACTCTCACCTATGGTCACGAGCTTTGGTAATGACCGAAAGAACGAGATCGAGGATACAAGCGGCTGAAATGAGCTTTCTCCGTAGGATTGCTGGACTCACCCTCAGAGATAGGGTGAGGAGCTCAGTCATCCGGGAGAGGCTCAGAGTAGAACCGCTGCTCCTCCACATTGAAAGGAGTCAGTTGAGGTGGTATGGGCATCTGATTAGGATGCCTCCTGGACGCCTCCCACTTAAGGTGTTTCAGGCACGTCCCACTGGGAGGAGACCCCGGGGCAGACCCAGGACTCGGTGGAGAGACTATGTCTCCCAGCTGGTCTGGGAACGCCTTGGTATCCCCTCTGAAGAGCTGGAGCAGGTGGCTGGGGAGAGGGAAGTCTGGGCTTCTCTGCTTGAACTGCTGCCTCTGCGACCCGGACCTCCGGAAAAGCGGTAGAAGATGGATGGATGGATGGATAAATCTGGTGAACTTATACGTTCCCAATATAGATGATCAAAAGTTCTTTGCTAATTTATTTCTTATTTTATCATCACTTACAGGGCAACATATAATAGCAGGGGATTTTAATTGTACATTGAATCCCGGTATAGATAGATCAACAGGACTGGACTGTACGCGCAATGGATGCAGGATGATCATTAAGCATTTTATGAAAGAATTGAGATTGCTAGATATATGGAGAGAAATGAAACCACAAGTTAAAGCCTACTCTTGTTATTCTAATACCTACAAGACATTCTCACGTATTGACTATTTTTTGATCTCCACAGAATTAAGGTCCAAGATTCAAAACTGCTTTTATGATAATATTGTGATCTCTGATCATGCACCCTGTTGTCTCATATATGTAGATAAGAAATTGACAAAGGAACCAGGTAGGTGGCAATTTCAGCATAAATGGCTTCAGGATGAGGAATTTGTTAAGTACATAGAAAAACAGATGAGTTCTTTGATATTAATACTACACAAACATCAGCATGTATAAAGTGGGAGGCTTTCAAAGCTTTTATTAGGGGGCATATTATTAGTTTTACAGGTTCAAAATCTAAGAAGACTCGAGAGGAGAGAGTCCAATTGGAACATAAAATAAAAATTCTCCAAGAAAAAGTGTATGCAGGAAGTGACCCAAAGTTAGAGAACGAATTACTGATTCTGAGAGCTGAATATGACAAAAAATCAGCGAATAGAGCTGCCTCGAGTCTTCTAAGATTGAAGCAATCTTTTTATGAACAAGGTGAAAAATCAGGGAAATTATTGGCATGGCAGATTAAACAATTAGAATTTAAAACACCAATTACCAGTATTATAAGTAATGGACAGGCTGTTGTAGATCCTTTAGAAATTAACAGTGCCTTTAGAGATTATTATGAAAAACTATATGATACAAAAAATGAAATTGACTTAACAAAACTAAATGGGTTTTTGGATGGATTATCTATACCGTGTATTCCAAATGAAAACAGGGAGATACTGGAGTCTAAAATTAGTCAAGAAGAAGTTGGGCTAGCCATTGATAATATGAAATCAGGAAAAAGTGCAGGACCAGATGGTCTTCCAGTCGACCTCTATAAAAAATTTAAGAATAAATTAATAAAACCATTTTTGGAAATGGTTTTAGAAGCATATCAAAATAGTAATTTACCACTATACATGAATAATGCCTTAATTATACTGTTGCCAAAACCAGGTAAACCCTCTAATAAATGTGAAAATAGGAGACCAATAAGCCTATTAAATGCTGATCTTAAGATAATCTGTAAAATTTTAGCAAGACGACTACAAGAAATATTACCAAATATAATTAACCAAGATCAGAATGGCTTTATAAAGGGAAGACAAGGTTTCCATAATGTAAGAAGACTATTTAATATTATCTATTCTAATAAAGAAGCAACGGATACAGCTCTCCTATCATTGGACGCAGAAAAGGCCTTTGATAGGGTCGAATGGCCCTTTCTTTTTGAAGTTCTACAAAGGTTTGGGCTTGGAAATAATTTCATTAAATGGGTTCAGATAATATACAATAATGCTACAGCAGAAATCCTAACAAACAGCAATATCTCAAAATCAATAAATATCAATAGAGGATGTTGACAAGGCTGTCCACTTTCACCTTTATTGTTTACTATGGCAATTGAACCTTTAGCGATGGCAGTACGTTTACATCCACAAATATATGGAATTAAAGTAGGACCAACAGAACATAAAATCTCCCTGTATGCCGATGACATAATTTTGTTTATGTCGAATCTTAAAAAAATCCATACCGACCTTGTTAAATTTAATAAAGAACTATGGGGAAATATCAGGATATAAAATAAATAAAACTAAATCTTCAATATTAATGCTAAATGAGACCCAGAGAAATTACCCAGCTCCTGAGGTAAATCAATTCAAAGTTGTAAATCAGTTTGAATATTTAGGAATTCAAATTGTGCCTAAGCTAGAATTAGTCGCTAGTACCAATTATGAAGCCTTAATGACAGATATTAATGAGTTACTTCAGAGAGATGGATGTCACTACCAATGTCGATGATTGGGAGAATTAATATACTTAAAAGTAATATCTTACCCAAAATACTTTATTTATTTCAATACATTCCTTTACCACCACCTTCAGATCTATTCTCAAGAATTAAAAAAAAGTTAGTAGAATTTTTATGGAACAATAGGAAGGCTAGATTACGTCTGTCCTTACTATATTTCCCATTTGATTGTGGAGGTCTGAAATGTCCAGACTTTATGTTGTATTACTGGTCAGCACAACTGAGGTCTATGACATATTATTTTTCATCAAATGATCTCCCTCACTGGACTGAAATGGAATCATACAATTTACCTTTACCTCTTCCCATATTCATATACTCAGACGAGGCTAAAAAATTACAGAAACAAGTTAAAAATCCATTTGTAAAGCATATGATCAAAATTTGGTGTGAAACCAAAAAATATTTAAAAGAACCACACTTATTGTCACAATTTAGCCCAATATGGGGTAATCAATATTTTAAACCAGGGAGAGCGGAAGCTGTATTTAAAGTATGGAATTTAAAAGGGATTCAAAAGATTCAAGACTTAAATTTGTCAGGTTCAGATAACATAATGTCTTTTGAAGAACTGAGGATCAAATTTAATCTTAATAGAACACATTTTTTTAAATATCTTCAGCTTAGGAACTTTATTCGGTCAAATCAAAACAATGCTCTCATCTGACCTACTTATTCATCCTTGGAAAAAATTTTGACGAAAGTTAATAAGAGAAAGGGTATTATTTCAGAGTTTTATAACTCATTGACATTATCCTCAAGTGAAAACTCACAGAAAAGATTGAATTATTGGAAAGAAGACCTGCAAACTGAAATTTCAGAGGAACAATGGGAATTGGCTTGTGCAGAAGCTCAAACCAAATCAATAAATGTACGTCTTAAATTGATACATTTTAAATGGTTAATGCGGATGTATGTTACACCGGTAGAGTTAAATAGATATAACAAAAACATACCAGATACGTGCACAAAATGTATGGAAAGTGAAGGAACCCTATTTCATTGTTTATGGGAATGTAGAAAAATTAGAATGTTTTGGGAAGAGGTGAGGGTAACAATTGAAAAAATAATTTCAAAACAAATCATATTGAATCCTGAACTGTTTTTGTTGGGTCTGTATCCAGAAAAGCATAACTTTAATAAGAGTGAAAGAGCATTCATAGACCTCAGTTTGCTTAACGCCAAAAAATGTATTGCACTATTGTGGAAAAAGACTCATAGACCAGATGTGACTCAGTGGTTAAGACAGATGTTAACAAACCTTCCACTAGAAAGAATAACATACATACTGAAATCAAAGGAAATTGTTTTTGAAAATATATGGAGACCTTTCATTGATTATGTAAAGAATTTAAACATAACTTTTGAAGAAGAAGGTGAATGATGTGTGTGGACCTTGTAAATTCCAAACTGGTGAATGTATAATATGTATACTTATGTAATGGATTGCCTAGACTAAACAGAGGAGCATTGTTGAAGACCTGTTCTTATTAGTGGTTGTTGGTGTGTTTATTTTTTTTAATTACCTTAGTGTTAGTGTTTGATTGTTTGTGTTATGTTTGTAAAAAAAAAAAGGTTCAATAAAATATTGTGGAAAAAAAAATGGAGGTAGCAATCCTCTGTACCTGTCTAGTGTACAGGGATGTCAGGCTCAGCTGCGACTCACCAAGCAAACGACTCGACCATCTAACTCCCTGATCCAAGGATTTCCTCTGTTTCAGTTTTATCTGACCAAACCATTACACTAAAGAAAAGGATAAAACGGATTCAATAAAAGCCCGATAAAACATTGTCATTATGGTTAGGTCAATTTGGAAGCGTGCAAGTTTCCTTTAACAATGCAAATGTTGCTGACCCTTTTTGCACACCCTTTCACAGTTCTCTTCAAAGTTAATTTACTATCAATAATCGTCCCAAGATATTTGTAGGATTGTACACTTTCAGTGGTCTGGCCTTTTAGTATGGTGACTTTGTGCCCGGGAGTTTTCCTCCTTAAGTCAATAGTGATATCTTTAGTTTTTGTCGTATTCAGCTGCAGGTAGGAATCCTCACACCAGTGAACAAAATCATCAACTACTGGGCCGTGGCCACTCTCACCATCCTGGAGGAGACTGACAATAACTGAATCATCAGCATACTTTATAATGTGTCTGTTGTCATGTCTGCTCCGACACATGTTTGTGTACAGGATGAAGAGTAGTGGTGACAACACACACCCCTGAGGAGAGCCAGTAGAAGAGCACTTTTGGTCTCTGTGTCCTGTTGGTTAAGAAATCCAGAATCCAACCCACCAGATTATTGCTCAAATCAAATTGTTGCAGGAGCCTTTCAACTAAAATATGAGGTTAGATTGTATTAAAGGCGGAGGAAAAGTCCACAAATAAAAGCCTGGCGTGTGTCCCATTAAAATCCAAATGTATAAAAAGCATGTTAAACAGAGTGACAGTGGCATCCTCCACTCCTTTGTGAGGTCTATATGCCAACCGCAAAGGATCCAATGCATGTTCAGTCTGCTTTAGGACCTCAGATCTGACCAGTTTTTCAAAAATTTTCATTAAAATTGAAGTCAAAGCAACTGGTCTAAAGTCGTTTATCGTTTTAGGACTGTTGGATTTTGGAACGGGAACAACCACAGCATCTTTCCAGATCTTAGGCACATGTTGTGTCTGTAAGGACTTATTGAAAATGTAATGAAATACAGGACTTAGTTCATGTGCACAGGACTTTACCAACCAAGGAGTTGAAGAACTCCCGGACAGGGGCCTCAGCCAGACGTTCCTAGCACACCCTCACTATACGTTTGGGTCTACCAGGTCTGAATGGCATCCTCCCCTGCCATTGGATCCAGCTCACCACCAGATGGTGATTAGTTGACAGCTCTGCACCTCTTTTTACCCGAGTGTCCAAGACATACAGTTGCAGGTCTGATGACACGATTCCAGAACTGTAGCTGTGTGTTGAGGTGAGGCCGACTATATCTAGCTGGTATCTCTCAACCTCATGCACCAGCTCAGGCTCCTTCCCCACCAGAGAGGTGACATTCCACGTCCCAAAAGCCAGTTTAGGAAGCCTGGGATAAGATTGCCAAGGTCTCCGCCTTTGACCACCACCTGATCCACATTGCACCGGACCCCATGGTCCCTCCTGCAGGTGGTGAGCCCACTGGAGGGCGGACCCATGTAACTCCTTCGGGTTGAGTCCGGCCGGGTCCCATGGGCGGAAACCCAGCCACCAGGTGCTAGCCATCGAGCCAGGCGTGGGGGAGGGAAGCTGGCCCTTCACCCAGGACCAGTTTGTCTTGGGTGACCCTACCAGAGGCAAATTGTGCCGGACAACATAGCTCCTGGGATCACTGTAGCACGCAAACCCCCCACCACAAAAAGGTGACAATCCATGAGGGGGAGGACTTAACCAGCTGAAATTAATTTGCACTGATGTGGATGGGATGGCTTCCTAAATTCTGATGGCTTTCAGCTGGGTTCTTGGCATTCTAGTCCTTTTTGCCCCTATTTTTCTTCATGTGTTCAATACTTATTACCCGTGTCATTCCACTTTATTAAATACAGCTTGTTTTGTGAACACGTTAAGTCCTCCCCTCCCCCTTCTACAACATATGGGACAGCATGTAGTGTATGGGGTGGGGCCTATCTCCATTTCACTGACCCTAGGCCACACAGCTACTGTGAGTTGTAGAAACTACAGTTGGGGGTCAGTCCTCTGGTAGCTCTGTGCATCAACTTTCCTTTCTCCATTCTCTTATGCTGTGCACCAAGCTAGAAGGTGGAAAATACCATTTTTATATGGTCTTTGGTATTACCCAACCGGGATTTGAACCCACGACCGCCCTAGTTGGGGCGGATGCTCTACTAACTAGGCCACCACTCGTAAATGTCCACATATCCGGGGAGGCTGAAATTTACAGGTCTTAATATGATAGCCCTAAATCCAAATTTTCAGCCCCCAATTCCCAGCTGCTATATCTTTTCCACCTCTGTTTATTTAATAGTGCCTCTATGCACGTTCATTAAAGATTTCACCTCCTAAACCTCCACACATCCAGGGAGGCTGAAATTTGGGGATGCACACTGCTATAACCTCAACAAAGCACTTCTAAAATCTGAGGTCAGTCTGACAAACTGAGAGATGTACGAGGAACAGACAGACGGGCAGAGAATCCTTGCATTTATAGATAGATAGATCCTATGAATAGAAAATTTCATCTTCTCATAATCATGTGTGTGTGTGTATAAAGAGAGATATGTTGATTTTTAACAAACTACATGCTTATTTATATACATATTTATTTAATATATACTTTACATTATAGCTGCTACTGAGTGATTGCTGCTGAACAGAATTTCATTGTATCTTGGTGTGCAGTGACAATAAATCTTCTTCTTCTTCAAGATAAACATGACAAAGTGTACAAACATTAATTAGAACTGTCACCTTTTTTTGCTGTAAATTATAATAATTTACTGACACTTGTTGTTTATAAGCTCCTTGAATTGGACCCTGAATTGGACCCCCCCTCCTCTTCCAGGTTAACACCAATGGGTTTGTGGCTTTTGCCAAACCTCCAGCTGAGAAGGAGTACCTGGGGAAGATGCCCAGCAGTTTCAGAATGATTGCAGCACTGATGGGAGACCTGGACAACAGTGACGGACACGGGAAAGTCTACATGAGGCAGGACAGTAGCCCCAGTGTGCTGAGTCGAGCTGCTAAGCACATAAACACCGCTTTTCCCATCGACAAAGAAGTGAAGCCCATCAACACCTTCATCGTCACCTGGGAAAACATGGCTGCACATGGAACCTTTGGACAAGGAGATGGACCGGACACTAAGGTGAGGAACTCTGAATTTTTGGGAGGAAGACTGTTTACTTTTTACCTCATGTAAGATAAATTATTGAGTCTGAGTCTGGAGAGTGCTCACCATTTAATGTTTTAATAGCTCTTACACTGTTTACAGTTGAAATCGAAGGACCAAAATGTAAGAAAATCTTTTAGTTTAGATGGTGCTCACAAGAAGCTCGTGCACTATTTAGAAACAGAAAAAGACCAAAATGTAAGAAGAACAATACTGAATTAACCACAGTGTAAAAATAAACTCAGACCAGAGAACCAACGGATGAACAAGAATGTTTTAGTTCTTTCTGACCAGGAAAGAATGGCAGCAGAGACCTCCCATACAAGAGTTGAGATGATTTTGCACATCGGATCCTGGGTCTGACACTCTTTTTTTATACATGTTTTGAAAGTTGTATCAGCACAGATGATAACATTGTTTACATATGACTAATGACATCTCATCAGGTCTAGCTTCAGTTGACATCACATAGAGACAGTATTCTTTGAGAACAGATGACAAAAATTCAAGTCTGCATCCTGACCAGCTGAAATTAATTTGCGTCACATGAAGGCTATCTTCATGTGACGCATGACAGCATCTCCTTATCCTGTGTGCACCACAAGATTTGCACAAGACTAAACAACCTATATCTTAAGGACGTACAGTGGTTTTGTTGTGGTTTTTGTATCTTTCAGTAGAACCTTGGCAAAATAAAAACTATATGATGATTTACGGTGTGCGCAGAGAAAAACTCAGGAGTTGGTATTTGGCGGTTGAACTTTGCAGTGAAAACTGGAGTTTTGTCTTAGCAGACGACTAAGTATAGACAGGGTACAACTGCTCCAACTACAACAGTCAGTGTTCATTCCCCTAGTGAGGTTATAGTTTCTGTGCCGTTTGTTTTTTCTCTTCCACTGACAAAAACTACTCAACTAATTTCAATGAAGTTTTGGTAGAACAGTGTAGCATGGACCACAAAGGAACCTAGTCGATTACAGAGAGGATTCAGCATTGTGAAGTAGTGCTTTTTAGAAATTATGTGAAGAATTATCCATGAAACTTGGTGAAACATTTCAGGTATATGTGGAAGGTAGATGTCTGTTCAGAATATGGTGAAAATCCAAATAAAGGGTTGGTGGACATGCAGTATGTATTCTCTACACAAATTTAGTTTTCTTTTTTACCGTTTTAAATGAACTATCTGTAAGCAGAAATTACGTAGTAGTTTCTTTCTGCTCTTCTACTCATAGAAACAGAACAGTCCGTCCGCCCTGGAGTTCAATGGCTTCAACTCTTCTAAAGGAAAATATTCCAAATTTAATGCACATTATACAACAGTTAGTTCCGACCAAGCAATTTGATTGGACAATAGGGATTCCAGGAATTACTAAAATCCATGATAACTGGACTCCGCTTCACTGAATATGTATCACCCTGCTTCAAAGGTGATCATGTAACTGTTAATAACTAACACTCATTTACTATCAACTGACTCTGTGGCAATTGCAAAAGTGTGTTGAATACCTTAATTTCCACAGTGAGGCGCTGTTTGAAAAGATTTCTTACCTGACCTTCAAGTGGAAAACATCCTGTGTAGTACCCATACTGAAGACCCCTCACCCCAAGGACCTGAACAGCTACAGACCAGTGGCCCTCACATCACACCTAATGAAGATCCTGGAAAGGCTACTCCTTGTTCATCTCTGCCCCCTGGTGGGACCAACGATGGATCCTCTTCAGTTGTCCTACCAACATGACATCGGGGTGAAGGTTGCAGTGATCTTCCTCCTACATCGTTCCCTGTCCCGCCTGAAGAAGCCCGGGAGCACTCTGAGGATCATGTTCTTTGATTTCTCCAGTGCTTTCAACACCATCCAACCAGTGATCCTGAGGGGCAAGCTACTGTGTGCAGGTGTGGACTAGCACCTGTCATCCTGGATCCTGGACTACCTCACAAACCAACCAGTTTGTGAGAACCCAGGGCTGTGTGTGTGTGTTTTATGAAAATATTTAGACAGGTTCGTGAGGAGTCGGCACATATAGAAAGTGATTTACACTGAGACAAAGTGTTCACACTGAGACACGGCTGCTAGAATAAAACTGTATCTCTTTATTCCCCACAGACCATATCTCCATACACAAAAGAGAAATCATTGCATGTCACACATTTCCTTCACACACACAAGGATCAATGCATTTCATGTCATTTCACAAGCTCTTACCGTTTGATACAGGTGACCGGGAGCCCAAGGTCCGCAAGAAAGAGCGTGATTTCTCTTAGCCGGACGTTTTGCGCAAAAAAACTCACGGCAGACTCCCCGTATTGAGGGAAAACCCCTGTTTTTAAAGGAAGGCTAGGTACAGAACAGAGTGGCCATCTCTGCTCCGAGCAAGCCCCCCCCCTCCCATCATAGAATTGCGTGGGGAACAGGAAGGGCCAATTTCTGTTCCCAGGCAATTCCCAAAACATACAGGAACACCTGCTACATTTCTCCCAATACACATATAAGGAATAAAGGTCACGCCTTCGTTTCATAAGCATGCAACAGTGATTTAAGGAGTGAGAAACTTGCTGTGCTAAGGAAAACAGTTTCTAGAAACAGGTCATATTGTCCAGGTCATGGTGTGCCTTAAGATAAAGAGAACTGGATTCATGGGACTGGATTGTTAAAACATATTAAAAACAACTGAGAAACAAATCAGGGCACACATTAAAAACACATTTATATTACATTCCACCCTTTGACCTTATTTGTGATCAGTTGTTAAGTTGGTGAAGATAATTGCTTTCTTCCCCAACTAAGTGCCTTCTTCCCCAACTGAAAAACAAATCAGGGCACACATTAAAAATATTTATATCACATTTTCCACCCTTTGACCTTATTTGTTCTATCAGTTGGTGAAGAACATTGGGTAATTACTTTCTTCTTGGGGAATACTTTCATCCTCGTAAGGTATTCCAATATCATTGTGGTGATTTAATTCCACCCAATTAATGTCCCAAATGCATGTTACAACATGCCATAATAACTCATTTCTTGTGGTAAAATGTCTAGTGTACCAATTCCATTCACTACTCGGACCTACAGCATAGCTATAACATATCCAGTGACCAGGAGGTTCAGCACTCACCTCTACTTTGCAAGATGTGGTACCATATCCTCCATCTCGAAAGATAACTTTTATTTTCATTTTGCCAGAGAATTATATATTCTTCTACTTAAAACCTGTTTTACTCTTCTAATATAGCAGAAAGCACTGAAATTGCATAGTGTTAAGACACATAGAACAGCAACTAATATAGCTAGGGGAGGCACCAGTGTTGTGCGAGCAGTGACTGACATGCCTGAGAATATATCCCACCAGTGATGAGCAGAAGCTTGCTCTATCTGATGGGCTGCATGCAATACCTTTCCTTGGGCCACCACAGTGGATATCACTGCAGCACGCACATTAGACATATGATCACCAATGAGCTGTTGTATCTCCGTGGATCCATTCAGTGCGCCTCTGAATCGATCCAGGGACACCTGCCATGGAACTTCCAGCACCCGCCATTGCAGGGCGGTCAGGTGGGCCTCACTAGAGAAGTTGGTAAGACGATATGTCCGATTATGCCATTGCCACATGTGAACACCATGCAGACACCCAGTGAAAGGTACCCTAGGCAACATTGGATGGGAGTTTAAAGTGGCTACACATAGAGTATGGGGCCCTATTTGCCACATCATGTCACGAGGTTTTTCTATTCTCCATTCACATAGTGCCTCTGTCATGGTTAAGCATGGTTCAGTATATATTGCTCGACTTAGGCATGCATATCCTTGGTCAGTCAAATCACATTCTGATAAATCATAGGTGTTATTCTGCCCTGGAGCAAACCATCCCCCTTTTAATTGAATAAACCAAAATGCTGTAGCAGTAATTACTGGTAACACATGATATTTGCACACATCAACAGCTTCTGTAACATTTAATTGAGTCCATTGCCCGCTACACATCGTGCTATTGCAGATGGTTTTTTCAGGATGCGGAATTAACCACCATTCTTCAGTGATGTTCCACACGTCTCGCCATTGTCGAGCGTGATTGGTAGTGACAATGCGAGTAAAACGTTCCAACTGCATGCGGATATCCAAAACTTGAATGTTGCACACAGTCCAATTGAAAGCGCGAGTGATGTTTGTCATCAATTCACTCGTAGCATTCCACATGGTCAAATCCCAAGTCAAACGTTTTTGAAACAGATTGGCGGCCTCCATTTGAGGCCCCACCACCGTAGGCATCCAAAATCCAACTTGTTGAATGCCTAAAGACGTTTGATGTCCAGTATCTGCCAACATTGATCTGGTTACCTCATTGTTAATGGTGTTGGAGATTCCCAAAACTGTGCCAAATCCTCCCAGCAACGTGTCATACCATGCTCTCTTCTTTCTTTTTGAACATTTGGGAATGGGTGGTATCTTTACCATCCAATTGACGGTGATATGGCTGGTTTGTGTGGCTACTGTTGTACATGTCGACAGTATGGGTGCCAGATTCGTCGGGGATGTATGCTTTGGGTTTTTGTCGACCACCAGAATAAGGTACACAAAGGGGATGCGTCGACCCTTTATGACTGTTCCATTCATCAAATACACTTCCTTATCTCCTGTTATGTTGATGGATAGCTTTGTACCATTTAAGGTAGTGTCACATTTCAGTAAGTCATTAACCACTTTGACCACACACATGGTTACATTGGCAGTCAAGTTAACTATACACCCCTTCTCCACCGCAGACACATTATATTGGTATTTGACACATTTGGGGCATATGTAAATAGGACAGTGGCTGGTTAAGTTCAGTATCTTGCACTTTTGGTTTGATAAACAATAGAAACCGTCTTGACTCCGATTGGCACCGACCCGACTCTCCTTCCAGCTCAGCGAGACAGGTTGGTCCACCTCAAACATTTCTTGGCCTGGTGTGGCGTGGATCTGGATCCAGCAACCGGCGATACTCATCCACACGATCACAACGAGGGCAGGGCGGCACATGTCCCAGCAGACGACATAGCCATGTCCTCGGTGCTTGTGGGGGTGTTGAAGAAGACCCATGATGTGGCGGGTATCCAATCACCAATCTCCACCCGAACATTCCTGCAAAGCAAGCACATACTTAGGAGAGGAGAAAGCACAGAATTAGTTCTCCCTTAGATAACATTTTGATACTAGTACATTTATCCAGGTTTCCTCTCCTGGATACAAAATGGTCACCACCTGATCCGTCCCTTGAGCTATGATCTCAGCCGGGCGGGGAGGACCATTTTCTTGCCTCACCCATACTTTGGCCCCAGATTTGTCTGTAGAACCAAAGCCTTTTTCGCCCCTTTGCGTCATCACAGCCGGCTTAGCAATCTCTTCAGGGTCAGTCATTAGACATGGTATAATGACCAATTGGGCCACTTCATCCCCCTTATTCAGGGTTATGGGCTCTGATCCCAGTACAAAGCACACCACTCCCAGTTCTCCTTGATAATCACTGTCAATCACACCTGCCAGAGTCGTTAAACCTTTCAGGGATAATCCAGACTTTGGCAATATGTGACCATACATTCCATTCGGACATTTCAACCCTAGTCCGGTTTTTACCACAGTGGGTGTTCCTGGTACTAAGGTGAGAGTTTCCATAGCTCTTAGATCTAATCCCGCCGAGCCTTTTGTCGCTCGCACTGGTAGTGTTGCCTCTGGGTTAATTTTCCACATCTCAATAATTTGTCCTTCAAATTGTTCAAGATTGACAGTGATCATTCGGTTCAGTGGTGTTGTACCAGGTGCAATGGGTCTATTGTTTAGCTGTTTCAGCGCTTGTGGTAAGCGTTTTTTCCCACCCTTCCAAACTATTGTTTATCCCTCTTTTTTCAAGGTGGCTTTCAACAACCCATTCATTCTCTCAATTAAACCCGCAGCTTGGGGATGATATGGAACGTGATAAATCCATTCCACATGATTGTGTTTGGCCCAATCTTTCACCAGGTTTCCGGTGAAATGGGTCCCGTTGTCAGTTTGAATCTGTACAGGTAGCCCATAGAACCTTTCAATTAGGTCCAAACAGGCCAGTGTGGCCTTCTGATTAGCCACTTTGGCTGGGTGTGCTACTACCACACCCGAAAATGTATCCACAACCGTGCATACATATTTACACCGTTGTGACTCTGGAAGAGGACCAATAAAATCCATTTGCCAGATTTGTCCTGGGCTCTTTCCCCTTTGTATATGTCCAGTGAGATGTTGTGGGACACCTCTTCTGTGATGCTGACAGGCCTCACACTGTTCAATGGCTGTCTTTACATCATCAGTTTTTAAATCAATGCCTCTATCCCTGGCCCATTGGGTGGTAGCTTGAATTCCCCAATGTCCACTCTTTTCATGGGCCCACCGGGCCAAATCCGCAGTGGATTGCCTCTCCACTGACATTGCTCTAACCACCCCATCAATATAGCTATTGTAGAGGGCTTCTGAGTCCATATTTTGGGTATGGGCATCGACATGGGTGACATGGATAGTGACCCCTTGAACCTTTTGCCAGATTTCCTCCCACAACTCTTTACCCCACACCTCTTTCTTTTGAATCCGCCATTGATTGGACTGCCATGTAGGCATCCATGTGGTTAACCCATTAACCACTGACCAGGAGTCAGAGTAAATATATGCTCCTGACACACTCGCATGTTGTATCACCATGTGTACGGCCTTCAACTCGGCCCATTGGCTGCTTTTTCCCTCACCCATTTCTTCCAAAATTTGCCCCAGGTGAGGGTTGAAAGCCCCAGCTTTCCACCTTCGTTTTCCCGCTACCCACTGAGAAGAGCCATCCACAAACCACGCCCTGCTTTTCTGCTCTTCTGTAAGTTCATCATAGCGGGGCCCTGTTAACACAGGCGACTCCTGCAGCTGTTCAACTTCAAAACAAGACTCATCTGCCTCTGGGACATCAGCAACTTGTTCATGCAAGACCGAAACTCCTTTTTGTCCAGATTTCACTCTTTCAGACCCGTACCATTTCCACTTAATGATGCTACTCTCCTGGGCGGTACCTATCCGATGTGTGGTGGGGTTACTCATTACCCACGTCAGAATAGGTATCAATGGCCTCATGATCACCTCATGCCCTGCAGTTAATGCCTCTGTTTCCACCAAACTCCAATAACACGCCAATAATTGTTTTTCAAAGGGCGTGTAACGAATTCCTGCACTCGGCAGCTTCCTTGACCAGAAACCCAAAGGTTTCCGTTGTTTGCCTTGTTTTTGCCATAAGCTCCAATTTGCATAATTATTCTGAGCCGACACCTGCAACTCAACTGGACCAGATTGCAGTTTTCCTAATGATAGAGCTTGCTGTATGGCCTCTTTGGCCATGTCAAAAGCCACTTGCTGTTTTTCTGTCCACTCAAACTGCTCTTTTTTCCTCGTCACTTGATATAAAGGCTGCAAAATTTGCCCCAAATGAGGAATGTGACTCCTCCAATATCCAAACAGCCCAATAAACCGCTGCACATCCTTTTTGGTGTGCGGAGTGGCAAAAGTCATTATCTTTTCTCGGGCTTTATCTGTGATTTCCCTTTCTCCCTTATTCCAGCAGATTCCCAGAAATTTCACCCTCTGAGAGGGTTTCTGCTTTGTTCCAAATCCATTAAAAACTGGATCAAACTGTCCTCTTTGTTCACTGTTGATTCCTATTGTTTTTATATTTCCTTTATGCAACTCAGCATCTCCCAAGCCTTGTGAGGCAGGCAGCCCCGCCTCTTGCATTCTTCACTTGCGAGCAAAGAGAAAATGCACCTTCTGTTTTTTTCTAAAGGCCAACTCTGCCTCTCCCCCGCCCCTCAGGCAAAAGGAGAGAGAGAGAGAGAGAGAGAGAGAGAGAGAGAGAATTATCCCTCACCCGCCCCCTTTGGGAGAGCGAGGAACACAGAGAGAGAGAGAGAGAGAGAGAGAGAGAGAGAGAGAAAGGAAAAGGAGGTTTATTTTTTTTACATGTAGCGCTGCTCGCCTCTCCCCTTGCTGATGGGAGAGAAAGAACGGCTACTCACACAACACCGCACCTGCCGCTGAATTCCGCTCAGCGGAGCTTTTAGAGCAACTTCAATACCCCGTAGACACGCAGACACCACCGAAGGGGACCCGTCTCCGACCAGGTCTCCCCATAAACCATTCCAACCTGGGGTGACGGCACAATTATCAGCACAATAGCTGGGAGCCCCAGCTCCAGCTTCACTCTGTTTCCCCTTTTTTTTAAACATGACTTTCTGTATATACAGCTCCTCTTTAACCTCTGTTAATTTTCTTCGAATCCTGTTCGTGACGCCAAAATGTTTTATGAAAATATTTAGACAGGTTCGTGAGGAGTCGGCACATATAGAAAGTGATTTACACTGAGACAAAGTGTTCACACTGAGACACGGCTGCTAGAATAAAACTGTATCTCTTTATTCCCCACAGACCATATCTCCATACACAAAAGAGAAATCATTGCATGTCACACATTTCCTTCACACACACAAGGATCAATGCATTTCATGTCATTTCACAAGCTCTTACCGTTTGATACAGGTGACCGGGAGCCCACGGTCCGCAAGAAAGAGCGTGATTTCTCTTAGCCGGACGTTCTGCGCAAAAAACTCACGGCAGACTCCCCGTATTGAGGGAAAACCCCTGTTTTTAAAGGAAGGCTAGGTACAGAACAGAGTGGCCATCTCTGCTCCGAGCAAGCCCCCCCCTCCCATCATAGAATTGCGTGGGGAACAGGAAGGGCCAATTTCTGTTCCCAGGCAATTCCCAAAACATACAGGAACACCTGCTACATTTCTCCCAATACACATATAAGGAATAAAGGTCACGCCTTCGGACCTTTAACAGAGCACTACGCTCCCAAAATGCAGGTTTACTTGTAATACCTAGAATCTCCAAAAGTACAATGGGAGGCAGAGCCTTCAGTTATCAAGCTCCTCTCCTGTGGAATCAGCTGCCAATCTGGATTCGGGAGTCAGACTCGATCTCTGTTTTTAAGAATAGGGCTAAAACCTACCTTTTTGATATAGCCTACAATTAGGGAGGGATCATGGGTTTCTGAACCCTCCCTTAGTTATGCTGCTAATAGGTTTAGTCAGCCGGGGGACCTCCAGTAATGCACTGGGCCTCACTCCTTTCCTCACTCTCTATGAAATATTTTTTTTTTGCTGGTCATTAACATTTGTTTGTTCTCTCCCATAGATTGAGTCCCCATCGTGCTGTTTGCTCTCTACATGTCTGTTCTTTTCTTCTTCTCTGTCCCCTCACCCCCCAGCCAGTCGCAGCAGATGACTGCCCCTCCCTGAGCCTGGTTCTGCTGGAGGTTTCTTCCTGTTAAAAGGGAGTTTTTCCTCTCCACCGTCGCCAAGTGCTTGCTCACAGGGGATCGCCTGATTGCTGGGGTCTTTCTGCAACTGTGGGGGTCCTCCCTACAGTTGATAGTGCTATGAGATGACTGTTGTTGTGAAATGGCGCTATATAAATAAAGTTGAATTGAATTGAATTGAATTGAATTGAATTCATAAGCATGCAACAGTGATTTAAGGAGTGAGAAACTTGCTGTGCTAAGGAAAACAGTTTCTAGAAACAGGTCATATTGTCCAGGTCATGGTGTGCCTTAAGATAAAGAGAACTGGATTCATGGGACTGGATTGTTAAAACATATTAAAAACAACTGAGAAACAAATCAGGGCACACATTAAAAACACATTTATATTACATTCCACCCTTTGACCTTATTTGTGATCAGTTGTTAAGTTGGTGAAGATAATTGCTTTCTTCCCCAACTAAGTGCCTTCTTCCCCAACTGAAAAACAAATCAGGGCACACATTAAAAATATTTATATCACAGTGTGACACTATCATCTGCAGTATGGGGCCCCCCAGGGAACAGTTCTGGCTCCCTTCCTGTTCACCCTCCACACTGCTGACTTTTCACACAACACACCACACTGACATCTACAGAATTTCTCTGACGACTCTGCGATTGTTGGCCTCATCTCTGATGTGGATGATGCAAAGTACAGAGGACTTATCCAGGACTTTGTGGACTGGTGCCTATGGAACTGCCTCCAGATCAATGCGAGAAAAACTAAGGAACTTGTGGTGGACTGCCACAGGCAAGGACAGCCCCCCACAGCACCAGTCAACATCCAGGAAACAGACATTGAGATGGTGACATCTTACAAGTACCTGGGTGTTCACCTGAACAATAAACTGGACTGGTCACACAATACCAACGCACTCTACAAGAAGGGGCAGCGCAGGCTGTTCCTCCTGAGGAGACTCAGGTCTTTTGGAGTGCAAGGGGCTGTCCTGAAGACCTTCTTTGATTCGGTGGTGGCATCAGAGATCACATTTGGAGTGGTCTGCTGTGGCAGTGGCATCACGGCAGCTGACAGGAAGAGACTGAACAGACTGATCAAAAAAGCTAGCTCTGTTCTGGGGCGATGCCTCGACCCAGTGGAGGAGATAGGAGAGAGGAGGATGGTGGCTAAGGTGTCATCTCTGCTGGAGTCCAAGTCCCACCCCATGTAGGACACACTGAACGCACTGAGGAGCTCATTTTGTTATAGGCTGTGTCATCCTAGGTGCACGGCGGAGAGGTTCCGCAGATCTTTCCTACCTACAGCTGTCAGACATTATTACCTAAGCAGGGCTGCTGATAGAGGTCGTATTAAATGTACTAAACGTAACAACTTTGCACAATAGAGATCGTCCCCTCCAATACACAACTAAAACGATAACAATCATTACTGAGGGTGGCAACAACACTGTTGAGTCAAATGCGAAATATACTGTTTGGGTACATATTCATATTCTGCAGGGTAACTTAACAAACCATAATGCTGTTTATTCCATCTAGCTGTGATGCTCCCGTACTGTGTATATATCTGTGTACATATGAAATACCTTTCCAAATCAAACTTTCAGTTTGGATGCGGTTACACTTTCTCTTAATAGCTCTGTGAGGAACCTTGGAATTATTTTTGATCAAGATCTGTCCTTCAATTCACATATTAAATTTGTTTCTAAGACTGCCTTCTATCATTTGCGTAATATTGCCAAGATTAGGAGCATCTTGTCTCAGAGTGATGCTGAGAAACTGATCCACGCTTTTGTTGGCTCGAGATTAGATTATTGTAATTCTTTATTATCAGGCTGTCCTAAAACATCTTTAAAAAGTCTTCAGCTGATCCAAAATGCTGCAGCAAGAGTTTTAACAGGTACTAGAAAGAGAGATCATATCTCTCCGGTTCTGGCCTCCCTTCATTGGCTTCCCATAGAGTTTAGAATTAAGTTTAAAATCCTTCTTCTTACTTACAAAGCTCTAAACAATCAGGCTCCTTTTTATTTAAAAGATCTGATACTACCGTATTATCCTAACAGAGCACTACACTCCCAAAATGCAGGATTACTTGTAATACCCAGAATCTCCAAAAGTACAATGGGAGGCAGAGCCTTCAGTTATCAAGCTCCTCTCCTGTGGAACCAGCTGCCAATCTGGATTCGGGAGTCAGACTCGATCTCTGTTTTGAAGAATAGGGCTAAAATCTACCTTTTTGATATAGCCTACAATTAGGGAGGGATCATGTGTTTCTGAACCCTCCCTTAGTTATGCTGCTAATAGGTTTAGTCAGCCGGGGGACCTCCAGTAATGCACTGGGCCTCACTCCTTTCCTCACTCTCAATGAAATATTTTTTTTTTGCTGGTCATTAACATCTGTATGTTGTCTCCCATAGATTGAGTCCCCACCGTGCTGTTTGCTCTCTACATGTCTATTCTTTTCATCTTCTCTATCCCCTCACCCCCCAGCCAGTCGCAGCAGATGACTGCCCCTCCCTGAGCCTGGTTCTGCTGGAGGTTTCTTCCTGTTAAAAGGGAGTTTTTCCTCTCCACAGTCACCAAGTGCTTGCTCACAGGGGATCTCCTGATTGCTGGGGTCTTTCTGCAACTGTGGGGGTTCCCCCTACAGTTGATAGTGCTATGAGATGACTGTTGTTGTGAAATGGCGCTATATAAATAAAGTTGATTTGAATATGTATATTCATTTACTGCTTTGGCTAAGTGTTCTTATTACCCTTTTAACTATTACTCTGAGTGCTGCTATCCCTTTGCTGCTGTAATCCTGGAATTTTCCCATTGTGGGACTAATAAAGGCTTATCGTATCGTATCTTTTCTCTTCTTATTACAGATTATTTTAACTACAATATGGTCCTTTAACAGAATGTAAAATGAATACTAAGAATGCTATTTTCTTTAAAAGCTTATTTTGTTTACCTGACTCGAAATACAGTTAGGCCCAGAAATATTTGGACAGTGACACAATCTTCATGATTTGGGCTCTGCATGCCACCACATTGGATTTGAAATGAAACAACTACAACAGAATTGAAGTGCAGACTTTAAGGTTTAATTCAAGGAGTTGAACAAAAATATATGATTAAACATGTAGGAATTGTAGCTGTTTTTATACAAATGCTCCTCATTTCAGGGGCTCAAAAGTAATTGGACAAATAAACATAACCTTAAGTAAAATGTTACTTTTCAATATTTTGTTGAGAATCCTTTGCAGGCAATGACTTCCTGACGTCTGGAACCCATGGACATCACCAAACGCTGGGTTTCCTCCTTTGTGATGCTTTGCCAGGCCTTTACTGCAGCTGTCTTCAGTTGTTGCTTGTTTGTGGGTCTTTCTGCCTTGAGTTTTGTCTTGATCAAGTGAAATGCATGCTCGATTGGGTTGAGATCTGGTGATTGACTCGGCCATTGCAGAATATTCCACTTCTTTGCTTTAAAAAACTCCTGGGTTGCTTTTGCAGTATGTTTTGTCCATCTGTACTGTGAAGAGCCGTCCAATCAACTTTGCTGCATTTGGCTGAATCTGAGCAGAAAGTATATCCCTATACACTTCAGAATTCATCCGGCTGCTTCTGTCTTTTGTCACATCATCAATAAACACAAGTGACCCAGTGCCATTGGAAGCCATGCATGCCCATGCCATCACACTGCCTCCACCGTGTTTTACAGATGATGTGGTGTGCTTTGGATCATGAGCGGTTCCAATTCTTCTCCAAACTTTCTTCTTCCCATCATTCTGGTACAGGTTGATCTTAGTCTCATCTGTCCAAAGAATGCTGTTCCAGAACTGGGCTGGCTTCTTCAGGTGTTTTTTGGCAAAGTCAATTCTGGCCTTTCTATTTTTGAGGCTGATTCATGGTTTGCACCCAGTGGTGAATCCTTTGTATTTACTCTCATGAAGTCTTCTCATTATGGTAGACTTAGATACTGATACACCTACTTCCTGGAGAGTGTTCTTCACTTGAGTGGATGTTGTGAAGGAGTTGTTCTTCACCATGGAAAGGATTCTACGATCATCCACCACTGTTGTCTCCCGTGGACGTCCAGGCCTTTTTGAGTTCCCAAGCTCACCAGTGCACTCTTTTTTTTCTCAGAATGTACCAAACTGTTGATTTGGCCACTCCTAACATTTCTGCTATCTCTCTGATGGATTTCTTCTTTTTATTCAGCCTCAGGATGGTCTGTTTCACCTCCATTGAGAGCTGCTTTGACCGCATGTTGTGTTCACAGCAACAGCTTCCAAATGCAAATGCCACACCTGGAATCAACTCCAGACCTTTTAACTGCTTAACTGATGACAGGTTAACGAGGGAAGAGCCCATGCAGCCTTGTTATTTTTTTTTTTTTTTTGCAGCCTTCTGAGTCAATCGTCCAATTACTTTTGGTCCCTTGAAAAAGAGGCAGCTACGTATTAAAGAGCTGTAATTCCTAAACCCTTGCTCCAATTTGGATGTAAATACTCTCAAATTACAGCTGAGAGTCTGTACTTTAAGCCCATATTGATTATATAATTGTATCCTGAATATGTTTTCGTAAACAGCTAAAATAATAAAACTTGTGTCACTGTCCAAATATTTCTGGGCCTAACTGTAGATGATCTTAATCTCACAACAGAAATTAATATTTGCAAAATTATTTTAAACATAATTTTCTGGCCAGAAAATGAAAATCCCAGATGCCAGTGGGAGCCCAGAGGACAACGATGCAGAGAGGGTTTGCTCATCTTGTCTTTTTTTTTTTCTCAGAGGAACACCTTTCAGTTGGTGGTTGCCTTCATGGAGTCATCCTCTTATGCCATCCTGCTGTATCCCAGAGATCATCTGCAGTTCCTCTCAACATCAGTAGGAGGAAATGGAAAGCTCCTAGAAGCTGGCTTCAATGAAGGAATTATCAAAGGCTGGTGGTTTAACTCACAAGGGACCTATTTCCGCATTACCAACAGTACAGAGATCTCCATCGCTGAACTTACCAAGTATGAATATGTCACTTCTTCACTACTGTTGATGTTGATTTTGTTTACTTCATTTTGTGAAATTCAGGTTAAATTGTCCTTTAAAGGAAATAGGGGTAGGTTTTCATGGCCCAACAGACTTGTTTCTTTATGTGAACAGTACATGCCAGGATTTAGACTGAAAAAAACTGAAAGAGGATACTGGTTGAGAATTGGTCACAGTCTGTTCAGTGAAATGGAGGAAATCCACATTTGTCATAGGAGACAGAGCAAAGATGATTGTTTATGCCTCACTCTTGATTTTTAGTTCATGTTAGATGTTTCTAGATGAAACGTAAAAGTAAAATGTGTTTTTTGCAGTACCACTGAAATGTCAGGGGTACTAGACCAAAAAATGCTGTGTTGACTTTCATAAACTACTAAGTCCATCATTTCAAAAGGATCCCCTCATGGCTCGTCACTTTATTGTGGTGGGGGGTTTGCATGCCCTAGTGATCCCAGGAGCTATGTTGTCTGGGGCAATTTGCCTCTGGTAGGATCACCCAAGATAAACCGGTCCTGAGTGCAGGGATGGCAATTTTCCGCCGATCCGTGGATTTCCGCCGATTTATTTTCAAATTGATCATTTCTGTGAATCGTCTAAATCCGTTGAGAAAATTTTAGGGGGGGTAAGGTACCTTATTGTTGCCGATTTTAGCGAAAATCAACACAATTACATAAGCGCTCGGCACTTCCCCGGATCAAGTCTCCCGCGATAACCCGGATGTTTTGTACTCAAGCTACTGCTGTATTGTAAACAGCCCTGCGATTGGATAGTTGCAAACGATTGGACCAATCAAATGGCTCATTATATGCTCTGTCAAAAATTCATGGCGACATGTTCGTGTTGGAATTCTGAGCTTTCGGTATCGTTTTCAGCGGAATTATGAGATTTTTATCGAAGAATCAGGAGTCATCAGTGCTAGAAATAGACAAAAGTGTCAAAAATAAGTTACGATGGATTTGGCTTGAGAGAAAAGTGACGGTAAAGGTGAAAATTGGCTCAAAGTTCGACGAGGTAACAGAAACACTCGGACAATTTCTGAAGAAACCAGAAAAGGAGATGAAGTTCAAAGTTCAGAGACTGACACAGCTTGCTGCCAAAAGGAAGAAAGTTTCACATTAGAAGTGACTTGGTGACCAGTGTAAATAGTGTAATAAACTCTTATAGAACTGTTAAATATGTTAGACTAAAGACAGTGAGACAACATTGAAGAAAAAGTAAGTTAACTTTTCATTAAATTTAATGATTTATCTAAGTCGAGTGTTTCTTTTTTTTTAATCATTTTTTTCAGTCTAAATTACTTCTGTTTTACTGAAAACCTCTCAGCTTCAGGGGGGCTGTGCCCCCCGGCCCCCCCCATAAGTCAATCAACCAAATTAGATTTCAGCTGAAATCAGAATTTCCTGTTGCCATCTCTGTGGGTGAAGGGCCAGACTAAGAACGATCCAACAGACTCTCATGATGAATGTTAGAACAAGGATTCAGTGTACCCTGCCCGGTATGGGGTTACCGGGGCCCCACCCTGGAGCCAGGTCTGGGGGAAGGGCTTGATGGCAAATCAGAATGGTGGTTCCTCCCTTCAACAAAGGGGATCGGAGGGTGTGCTCCAACTTTAGAGGGATCACACTCCACAGTCTCCCTGGGAAGGTCTATGTCAAGGTACTGGAGAGGAGAGTCTGGCCGTTGGTCAAACCTCGGATTCAGGAGGCTCAGTGTGGTTTTCATCCTGGTTGTGGCACATTGGACTAACTCTTTATCCTCTCAAGAATCCTTGAGTGTGCGTGGGAGTTTTCCTAACCAGTTTACATGTGTTTTGTGGACTTGGAGAAGGCATTCGACCATGTCCCTCTGGGTTTTTTTTTTTTTTCGGGGGGGGGGGGGTTGGGCTTCGGGAGGATGGGGTATCAGGCTTGTTGTTTCGAGCTATCTGGTCTCTATATGACAGTTGTGAGAGTTTGGTTTGTATTGCCAACACGGTCAGACTCATTCCAAGTGAGAGTTGGTCTCCTCCAGGGCTGCCCTTTGTCACCGATCATGTTCATCATTTTTATGGACAGGATTTCTAGGCACAGCCAGGGAACGGAGGGTGTCATGCTTAGTGACCACAGCATTTCATCTCTGTTGTTTGCAGATGGTGTTATCCTGTTTGCTTCATCCAGCAATGACCTACAGGTCTTACTGGGACGGTTTGCCACTGAGTGTGAAGTGGCTGGGATGAGAATCAGCACCTCCCAGTCTGAGTCCTTGGTCCTCATCCGGAAAAAGGTGTATTGCTCTGTCCGGGTTAAAGACAAGGTCCTGCCCAAAGTGGAGGTTTTTAAGTATCTTGGGGTCTTATTCACGAGTGAGGGGAGAATGGAGCAAGAGATTGACAGACTGATCGGAGCAGCATCTGCAGTGATGCGGATGTTGTACCGGTCTGTTTGTGGTGAAGAGGGAGCTGAGCTCTAAGACAAAGCTGTCGATTTACCAGTCAATCTACGTTCCTACCCTCACCTATGGTCACGAGCTTTTGGTAATGACCGAAAGAACGAGATTGCAGATACAAGCGGCTGAAATGAGCTTTCTTCGATGGATTGCTGGACTCACCCTCAGAGATAGGGTGAGGATCTCAGAGGCTCAAAGTAGAACCGCTGCTCCTCCACATTGAAAGGAGCCAGTTGAGGTAGTATGGGCATCTGATCAGGATGCCTCTTGGACGCCTCCCAGTTGAGGTGTTTCGGGCACGTCCCAGCGGAAGGAAACCCCAGGGCAGACCCAGGACTCACTGGAGAGATTTCGTCTCCCAGTTGGTCTGGGAACGCATTAGTATCTCCCTCTGAAGAGCTGGAGCAGGTGGCTGGGTTGAGGGAAGTCGGGGCTTCTCTGCTTGAACTGCTACCTCTGCGACCTGGATCTCCAGAAAAGTAGTAGAAGATGGATGGTTGGATGGATGGATGGATTTCAAAAGGCCTTTAAATGCTGTAATAATTGCAAATGAGATTGTGACTCTTTAAAATGTCTTGCATTAGTTGGCCCAGACCTTTAGTCAAGGAGACACTACCTTTCCATTGAAGTTTCTGCCTAGAGCACATTGATGTTCATATTTGAAATGCTGTACTTTTGGTTTTTAATTTGCCTTTACCTCTTACATCAAAAATCCAGAAAAACTAACTCTGGACGAAAAGGAGTTTGGGTCTACAAGATCGGTTCCTCACCCATCTTTGTTAGGGTCACACCAGGCATCGTTGATACCTCCCGTGAAGACAAGGAAGCTACGAAACCCCTAACTACCATGTCACCACAGCAGCCCAGTGAGCTACCAGAGGAGAGCTTTTCAACTTATACAACCCAGATGGTCACCACCACTGAAGCAAAACCAGAAGAAAATGAGGAGTATCAAACTGAAATTCCCAGTAAGAACAAACCTACTTACCCAGAATCTGAGACTGTCACTCCTGGCTACCATAAACCAGAGACTGAGGTTGCACAATATGAAGAACAAGGTTACTTTGAGTCAGAGACAGTCACATCAACATTTACCACGACTGACCAAACATTTTCAGATGAACTAGAGCCAAGACACAGTGATGAAACCAAAACCAGATACCCTGCCACTGAGTCTTTGCAAGCAAGATACACCACTCCTGAACCTGCTGAGCCTACGTACATTCCAGCTGAACCAAGGTACCTTGACCCTGAGCCAGTGGAACCAAGGTATACCAACCCTGAACAAGTCCATCCACCACATTCACACCCCCAGCACCCTGGGATTGTTGTGGTAGATGAAGACGAGACTCTGGACGTGAATGGTAGATCCCCAAAATGCTCATCCTGGCAGCCTCTTCAAAGACTAAATGACTGATCAATTCTTTGGTTCTTTTCACAGTGTTTTCATACAATTTGGAGACTTGTGCCAGACACAGAGGCAAATGCTCAAATTTTGCCGATTGCAGAGATTACAGCAATGGGTTTTGCTGCCATTGTAGGCCTGGTTTCTATGGCGATGGAAAAAACTGTGTTGCTGAAGGTAAGAGGCTTCTTGTAGCAATACAAAGAATAAGATTTCCCCAAAGAAATAATTTACAAACACAAGTTGTCTTTTAATCAAAACTGCAGTTGTGTCGAAATTATTGCAAATTATGCAGTTAGTTCCAATTGAGCAATTTGATAAGACAATTGGTTTCTAGGAGTTGTAATATCTGCCTCACAGGTGTTGTAGCTATCATTAATTACAATAACTGGCTGTCACTAGCTTGACACTGCGACGTAATAAACTATGGCAATAGACATTTTTACTTTCTCTTTACATTATCTGAAAATTACAAAGATGTGAATCCTGCTAGCCATTGACCTGCTAGCTCAATTGGTAGCAGGCTGTTCAACTCACAAAAGCAACGGGAGCAAAGACCATGCTTGTATGTATATAAGCAATGACTGGTGCTCAACTGCAAATTTTCTTGTAAAAAGTGCAATAAACCTATTTTATTAGCTCATTCCTGCCAAGCTGAAAGGTGCTAATGTGATGGTGCGGCATCTGTTGTTCGTCTGTCTGCCCGCATTTCATGGGAATCTCTACTCCTCCTGGGCATTTTCCCCAGTGGTCACCAAACTTACACACAATGATCCACAGGTTGGTCTGTATCCAGGTTATGCTAAGGGTCGAGGTATAAGGCCCAGAGATCTGAGCACTTATGTGATTTCACAAAAGTCACTCCTCCTCCTAGGCAATTGCCCCAATGCTCACAAAACTCACTCACAGTGATCCTCAAGGGAGGCTACATCTAGGCTGTGCCCAAGATCAACGCCAGTGGTCAGGATATCTGAGCACTTCTAGGTTGAGTTCATCAGGACGTCATGAGCAGCTCCATCATTGACGGTCTGAAACAAACCATAATCCTGTGTCAAATTGAAGGTTGTGTTATAATCAGTATCATCACACTGTACTGGCCTTGTAACTTTGCCTAGTTATGGCTGTCAGGATGTTCACTAACCATGTTTTTCCTCTCATACAATGTTAGTTAATTATCCTCAAAGACTGGATGTGACAAAAGTTTTGCCAGTAAAACTGCAATGTAGCTAGATTTTTAAAATTAAGGATACACCCAGGCTTGGATCCCAGACCTTTCATTCCAATAAGCAAAATAATCAGGCTAGTTTTCTTTAGTGATTGTTCTTGGTGGGCATCAGTCATCTTTCTTTTGGCTATATCTGTGAGAAACATTCTGCTTAAAAAATATATATACACTACCATTCAAAAGTTTGGGGTCACTCAGACAATTATTTTGTGTTTTCCATGAAAAGTCACACTTATTTACCACCATGAGTTGTAAAATGAATAGAAAATATAGTCAAGACATTGACAAGGTTAGAAATAATGATTTGTATTTGAAATAATAATTTTTTCCAGATACTCAACCTGCTCAAAGGAAGGTCAGTTTTATAGCTTCTCTAACCAGCTAACCTGTTTTCAGCTGTGCTAACATGATTGCACAAGGGTTTTCTAATCGTCCATTAGCCTTCTGACGCAATAAGCAAACACATTGTACCATTAGAACACTGGAGTGATAGTTGCTGAAAATGGGCCTCTATACACCTATGTAGATATTGCACCAAAAACCAGACATTTGCAGCTAGAATAGTCATTTACCTCATTAGCAATGTATATTAGATATTAGAGTGTATTTCTGATTAGTTTAAAGTTATCTTCATTGAAAAAAACAGTGCTTTTCTTTCAAAAATAAGGAAATTTCTAAGTGACCCCAAACTTTTGAATGGTAGTGTATATATATTTTATAGGAAGCTGAAGATTTAATTTAAATTTGTGTAGCAGGACTACACTAGCCATCAAAGGACTCTTGTAATCTGTTGTTTTCCCAGGCAAACCCCAGAGGATGAATGGAAAGGTGAATGGCCGAGTCTTTGTTGGGAACTCGTCTTCACCTGTGGAGTTGAGTAACAATGATTTGCATTCCTACGTGGTCACCAATGATGGACGGGCCTACGTTGTCATTAGCAACATCCCAGACAGCATAGGTCCTCCCCTGCAGCCGCTTTCCTCCCTGGGTGGGGTCATAGGCTGGGTCTTTGCCCTGGAGCAGCCTGGCTATGAGAATGGTTTCAGTCTTGTTGGTAAGTGCTCATGTTTTTGTAAACTGGAATCTATCACTAACTGGTTTAGGTTAACAAGTTAATGTTCAGTGTTTCCTCTGGCTTTAAGACCTTGGCGTGGTGGAAACATATTTTTTTTGGGGGGGGGCGGTGCAGAAAACACATGACACTATTGTAACCGGAATATGTTAATTTTATACTATTTATTTCTTTTTAAATTTTTGCACAGTAACTTTGCATATGGAACTTACCATTTGAAGTATTGTACAACCGAGGCTTGAATGTTGGCATATTGGGCCAGTTGGGGTCCCACCCAGATGTCCTGTGTTTGGACTTTTTAGTGGTGTCATCCTTCTCTCCTTCCTCTGCTCTCACCTCTCCTGGACCCTCTGCCTGAACACTTTCCTCTCCTTGGCTCCTCTCTTCTGTCTCATCTTTCCCTCTCTGAGCTCTGTCTAATTCAGGTTCTCTCTCTGTCTATGGTGGTATACAAACAGGTTAGAAAATACCAAGTGTCATGTTTTGTCCTGCAGGATTTTTTTGTCATGGTTTACATAAATGACAAAAAAATGTTTTTGGTTTTTTTTTGTATTTTTATTCTAGTGTTTCTTTTTTCCATTGAGAAAGTAGGGAAGGGAAAAAAAAATTCATAATAGTAATATACTCATGCATACTTAAATTATATGATCAGAGGTGGGTATAGTATCCAGAAATTCTACTCATGTAAAAGCAGTGCTTTGAAATTAATTAAAAGTAGACAACCAGAAATTTCTAATTCACCTAAAGGTACAAAGAGCAGCTACTTAAAAACTTGAGTAATGGCTTCAGTCTTGAAGGTCTGAGGTTTTGCTCCAAAATTTATATCAATTTTCTTATAGTTTTCTATTTTTCTCTGTAAATTTATCTAAATTTGAAACCATTTTCCTCAAATTTTTAATTTCCTCTTGTAAAATGGACTTTTTTGTACATTTGAGACTTCATTATAAACTTGTGGATTATTTTATGGCTATTTTTGGTCGTTTTTTTAATAAAATTACTGTTTTTTTTAAAAATAAATTTTAAACAGACTGTGGTAATTTTTTTTTTTTACTTTATAACAATTTACATTTTTAACCATAATTTTGCAGTCAGAACAGAACAATAATTTAACTCTAATTTAAAAGAAAAAAATATTAATAAAATTGTATTTAATGAAATAAATTAACTTAACCTCTTGCACTCCGTTGTACCGCAGACGGGCAAGTCTCTGCGTCCTAGTGCGCACGAGGGTGCTCTTGTGCGCCCTCGTGCGCTCTCGACGCATGATCCTGATGGTGGAGATGGAGATGGTGATGGCGTCCAAGCGCGCACTGAAAATAAAAGCTGCAGACACAGCCGCGAACAGATGAGTTCATCTGATTGACCTGTCATTCGACTAATAAGAGCCTTGAATTGGGTTTCTGAAACCATGAAGAGCCAATGAATGAAAACCTAGCCAGAAGGACCAGCCTCCCAACGGCTGCGAGCCAATTGAATCACAGAAGTTCGCTGAGCTGTTGTCTAAAGCTGGGTGAAGAGAGACTGCTTCAGCAGCCACAGGCAGTGCTTTATTTATTTTTTTTAATTCCAGCAGAGTGTTTAGGATTCTCTTATATGGTCATCATAGACCGATGGAGTCCGACGTCGAAGGTCGTAAATCATTCGCCAAAACTGCAATCATGGAATTATGTTTTGACCGGGTCGCGAGACCAGAACCAGAGCAGACCAGCGTCTGTTCGTCTGACAATGAGGAAGAGAAGTTGGCCAGGACAATGTGGCTGTGAAGAGGTAAGGTGTTATAAGCCAAATTATTTTCTATCCCTGAAAACTGTAATCAAAAATGACTTTTGACCGATCAGTAAATTACAACTGTGCGGCGCACGATGTCCGAAGTGCGTACGCCGCGTTACATGGTTCGTTCGTCGCCTCCGGACCGTGAACGTCCCCCCCGCTGCTACGATTCTGTCGCGGGGGGGTGGGGGGAGCCGCGGTGACAGCGGTGCTGTGGAAACATCACCACATCCGAGTGTAATCCGTTATGTAGCGAGGGCGGATCTAATGTAACCTTTCATTAGAGCCCAAGATGAAGCTTCTATATTGAATCATTCAAAAGTTAGACGTTTTTCCAAACTGTGCCATTTGGCACAATTTGGCACAGTTCCAAAATGCCTGGGAACAGCCTGAGAACAAAGCTGTGTAAAATATTCATTTTTTGTGGTATTGTTACAAAATTTGGACCTCAGCTGGATAACACTTGGTTCTACATTTCTGTTGCATTTTCCAGCCCGGATCTGAAGCTGTGTGTTATTTGTATGCATTTGTATCCAAAAAAACACCCAGGCCAAATTTATTTTCTTCAAGTTCACTGTTTAGATGACTGTAACTCAGTGGCCGGAGCACTTAGAGAGATTATGACTGTTTTGCCAAAAAATTCAAAGTGTTTTCTTTTAAATGAGACCAACCCCATGAAGATGCTGCAAAGGGTTGAAGAACAGCTTTGGATTTAATTTGGGCACATTATTTTTTGGCGTTTTTAGGGAAATTGCCCGGAGTGCAAGGGGTTAAATGACCAAAGATGCCGTTATTTCTGTTATAATATTTCTATATATTTATAGTTTGTTTTTTTTTCTTTAGAAATCTCCTCACCACCCAGACAGCAGGAAAAACCTCCCTTATTTTGAAATCCAAATGTTGGTACCTTTACTTTGTCTGAAGGCTGCTGACGGATTAAAGTCACTGACTTTGTGAATTTTGGTCATCTTAACTTTCCAGATACATAATAGTGAACATCAATTAGTTAATTAATATTTACCAAGGTAAAAGCAGCTCCTTTTCATTCTTGTCTGTAATAAGAAAAGCAAAAAAACTGATTAAAAAGAAGACAAAATGAACCAACTCGGGCTCTTAACCACACCTGTTAGCTAAATGATTCTTCCATTATTGCTCCCATTACCAGCGGGTTAAAACCATGATTAATGCCTCCAGTGCTCGCATACCTCTTCTGATTTTTTTCCTGTGCTTTAAGTACTTTAATAAGCTCATGTTTTTCTCGGACAGTGACACGAGCAAGACACTGCCTGGCAACTGGAGCGGTCATTCGGGCACGGCGCTTCTGAACTCTGCGAGGATGACGGTCACACGCGTTGTTCGTGTGTGCACTTGCGGACTGTAATTCCTTCATATTTTTTTCTTAAATTTATATTTCCTCATAGGAGTGGTGGGAATTTTACAAGGGTGGCTGGCTTCCACCTTGAAATGTTACCAGAGGAAACCCTGATGTTGATAGGGGAAAACAGTATGGGTCATTTCTGGGTCATTTCTGTTTTGTAGATACCTCAATGGCTGCTCATTTCAGTGCATGTCTCTTTAAATGCCCAAGAACCGCAGGTCACCCCACCCTCCTCTTACATTATGATTGCTAATCTTAGCTGGCTAGCGCCTAGCTCAGACCTGGGCCAAGTATCATAAATTTGTCTTTAAAAAGAGTCGTCGATAGAATATGACCCATCCCTGGAGTACAATAAGCACCAACACATTTGTGATTGAGTGGCTAAACTGGTAGCTGATGACAGTAATCAATTAGCCAAATTAGAGGCTTGTTTTAAGGAAATTAGAGCATGAATGACTTGTAATTTCTTGCTATTAAATTCAGATAAGACTGAAGTCATTCTAGTTGGTTAAAAAAAAACTTAGAAAACCACTTCCCCAAATCAAACTCTTAGTCTGGATGCGGTTACTCTTTCTCTTAATAGTTCTGTGAGGAACCTTGGAGTTATTTTTGATCTGTTCTTTAATTCACATATTAAACTTGTTTCTAAGACTGCCTTCTATCATTGGCATAATATTGCCAAGATTAGGAGCATCTTGTCTCAGAGTGATGCTGAGAAACTGATCCACGCTTTTGTTAGCTCTAGATTAGATTATTGTAACTCTTTATTATCAGGCTGTCCATCTTTAAAAATTCTTCAGCTGATCCAACATGCTGTAGCAAGAGTTTTAACAGGTACTAGAAAGAGAGATCATATCTCTCCGGTTCTGGCCTCCCTTCATTGGCTTCCCATAGAGTTTAGAATTAAGTTTAACATCCTTCTTCTCACAAAGCTCTAAACAATCAGGCCCCTTTTTATTTAAAAGATCTGATACTACCCTATCATCCTAACAGAGCAATACGCTCCCAAAATGCAGGATTACTTGTAATATCTAGAATCTCCAAAAGTACAATGGGAGGCAGAGCTTTCAGTTATCAAGCTCCTCTCCTGTGGAACCAGCTGCCAATCTGGATTCGGGAGTCAGACTCGATCTCTGTTTTTAAGAATAGGGTTAAAACCTTCCTTTTTGATATTGCCTACAATTAGGGAGGGATCATGTGTTTCTGAACCCTCCCTTAGTTATGCTGCTCATAGGTTTAGACAGCCGGGGGACCTCCAATAATGCACTGGACTTCACTTCTTTCTTCACTCTCAATGAAATATTTTTGCTGGTCCTGAACATGTTTGTTCTCTCCTATAGATGGAGTCCCCATCATGCTGTTTCCTTTCTACATGTCTGTTCTTTTCTTCTTCTTCTCTGTCCCCTCACCCCTCAGCCAGTCACAGCAGATGACTGCCCCTCCCTGAGCCTGGTTCTGCTGAAGGTTTCTTCCTGCTAAAAGGGAGTTTTTCCTCTCCACCGTTGCCAAGTGCTTGTTCACAGGGGATCGCCTGATTGCTGGGGTCTTTCTGCAATTGTGGGGTTTTCCCCTACAGTTTGACAGTGCTGTGAGATGACTGTTGTTGTGAAATTGCACTATATAAATAAAGTTGAATTGAACTAGCTTCAGCTAGCCAACTTGGATCTTGGTTAGAGAAAATAAAAGTTTAACTAAGCTAAAATAACGTCTAAGAATGAAGTACATTTATGGCCAAGTGTTGTTAATCTCAATCCCTGGTGTTGGTGTTTCCACACTTGGATCCTCGGTGCCCAGCCATAAGCCACATGTCTTACACAGATGAAAATTTCTGTGTGTGTGTATGGGGGGGGGGGGGTGTTATTGTGTTCTATTTCAATGTGTGAAGCACATTTTGTAAGAAAAGTGCGATATAAATAAAGCTTTGATTTATACATGGATGTATACATGATACATTGATAAACATGGCAAAGAGGAAACAACCTGCCATTGGTAACATCATCTTCCGAGAGACGTCTACTGTAGTAATATTTTTCTCTAGGAGCCAAATAGTCAGAAATAGTAAAATCGAAAGTTAACAGATATTGGTCTGACAGTACAGGGTTATGAGGAGAAACTACCAGATTTTCTATTTCTATACCATATGTCAGAACAAGGTCCAACATATGGTGGACATAATGGGTAGAATTTCCGACTTTCTGAAAAAACCCCATCAAGTCTATTATTGAATTAAATGCCATATTAAGGGAATCACTGTCTACATTTATATTAAAGTCCCCTACTACAATTATTCCATCCGATTTGAGCACTAAATCAGCTAAGAACTCTGCAAAATCAGATAAAAACTCTGAATAGGCTGAGGGAGGACAATAAACTATGACAAATAAAATTGGTTTTATCCTAAAATTGCAAAAATGCCAAATACTGAGGACCAGGCCCTCAAAGGAATTATAACATGTTTGTTTTTTGTTTTTGGTTTTTTTTTTTGCTTTATATTAACTAATAATTTGCAATGGTAAATTGTTGCTCCTCCTCTTCCATGACCAGAACTTCTGGGATTTTGACAGTTTACTTTTTCTTTTGTCACTTTTTCTACTTCCGGCGCCACACGAGTAGGCTGCCTTTTGCAACAGCGGATCAATTTCTGCCTATTTCTATTTACTATCTGGCTCTCTTGCCAGTCTTTATGATCCAGTGTCACCTTTATTCCATCCGAACACGTAGATCACCCAAATGTCTCCTGAGTCAGCGGACGGAGCCACTGTTTCTGGCAGGAGGCAGTATAACAGGGACCAGCTGTTAGCACTCAACTGGCCCATGATGCTAACGCAAAAACTCGACATACCGAGAGAATTAAGATGAAAACAACGTGGGTATCATGCTGGTGTAAGACGGCGGGCAAGGAATATAAGGTACAGACCCGCCCTTCCATCTGTCATTATGGGGAATATATGATCGATACTCGGAAAGACAGATCAACTAGTGGCTATCTCCCGCTACAATAGCATATACCGGGAGTGTAGTCTGATGCTATTCTCAGAGACGTGGCTAACAGGACTAGCAGCAGATGCTAACATTGAACTGGAGGGTTTCCACGCAATACGAGAAGAATGAACACCAGACAGTGGAAAGGCAAGGGGCGGCGGGGTGATGATGTACGTCAATTACAACTGGTGCAGACCGGGACCTATCACGGTTAAGGAACAGCACTGTAGCAAAGACATTGAGTTGCTAGCCGTTAGCATGCGGCCTACCTATCTCCCGAGGGAATATTCACACATGATCTGCATTGTTATTTATGCAATTCTGACTGCGAATGCTGGGACAGTGCGTGACGTCATCCCAGATGCTCTTCTCCTCATCTCAGGCGACTTCAACCATATTTCACTGTCTCCCACTCTACCCACGTTCACCCAGTATGTCACATGCCACACTAGAGACAATAAAACACTGGACTTATTCTACGCAAACACTAAGGAGGTGTACACCTCTTCACAACTCCCCCCACTCGGGAGATCGGATCACAACTTGGTTCATCTCCTGCCGGTGTACAAACCCCTAGTGCACAGACAACCTCCGGTCATGCGCACAGTGAAGTTATGGTCTGAGGAGGCAATGGACGCTCTAAAGGACTGCTTTGAAACCACTGCCTGGGAGCAGCTCTGCGATCCACATGGTGAGGACATCGATGGCCTCACTCACACCATCACGGACTACATCAGCTTCTGTGTGGACAACACCGTACCTACCAAGACCATACGGTGTGGCTCGAACAACAAACCCTGGATCAACCCTGAGATAAAAACACTTCTGAGAGAGAAGAAGAGGATCTTCAGGTCGGGGAACAGGGAGATGCTGAAGTCCGTACAGAGGGAGCCGAGGAGTCTGAACCTGTTTTTTAATAGGTTTGACCAACCGCCCTCCCCCCCCGACTGCACAACAACCACTGCTGCCTCTAAAGACATTGAGTCCCGCTGCCCACACCCCACTCCACCAACACCCCCCCACTCCCAACACACAGCCCCCCAACCTGACCCTCACTAAGACCCAGGTGAGGACGGAGCTGAGAAAGATCAAGGCGAGGAAGGCGTCGGGACCGGACGGCATCAGCGCAAAGCTCCTCAAGTCCTGTGCAGATCAGCTGTGTGGGATTGTGGAGCTCATCTTCAACCTGAGCCTGAAGCTGGGGAGGGTACCACAGTTGTGGAAAACATCTTGTGTGGTACCTGAACCAAAGACCTCCCGCCCCAAAGACCTGAACAGCTACAGACCAGTGGCCATGACGTCCCACATGATGAAGACCCTGGCGAGACTGCTCCTTGATCACCTCCGCACCCTGGTGGGAACGGCGATGGATCCACTCCAGTTCGCCTACCAGCATGGCATTGGGGTGGAGGATGCAGTGATCTTCCTCCTTCACCGTTCTCTGTCCCACCTGGAGAAGCCCGGGAATGCGGTGAGGATCATGTTCTTTGACTTCTCCAGTGCTTTCAACACCATCCAACCGATGATCCTGAAGGACAAGCTGCTGTGCGCAGGGGTGGACCAGCACCTGTCATCATGGATCCTGGACTACCTCACTAACCGGCCACAGTTTGGGAGAACCCGGGACTGTGTGTCCGACACGATCATCGGTAGCACGGGGGCCCCCCGGGGAACGGTTTTGGCTCCCTTCCTGTTCACCCTTTATACTGCGGACTTCTCACACAACACAACACACTGCCATCTACAGAAGTTCTCTGACGACTCTGCGATCGTCGGCCTCATCTTCAACGGAGATGAAGCTGAGTACAGAGGACTTATCCAGGACTTCGTGGACTGGTGCCATAGGAACTGCCTCCAGATCAATGTGAGGAAAACTAAAGAGCTGGTGGTGGACTGCCGCAAGCAAGGACAACCCCTCACAGCACCAGTAAACATACAGGGAACAGACATCGAGATGGTGACATCCTACAAGTACCTGGGTGTTCATCTGAACAATAAACTACACTGGTCACACAATACCGACGCACTCTACAAGAAGGGACACCGCAGGCTGTTCCTACTGAGGAGACTCAGGTCTTTTGGTGTACAAGGGGCGCTGCTGAAGACATTCTACGACACGGTGGTGGCATCAGCCATCACTTTTGGAGTGGTCTGCTGGGGCAGTGGCATTACAGCAGCCGATAGGAAGAGACTGAACAAACTGATCAAGAAAGCTAGCTCTGTCCTGGGGCAGCGCCCTGACCCAGTGGAGGAGATAGGAGAGAGAAGGATGGTGGCTAAACTGTCATCTCTGCTGGGGTCCGAGTCCCAACCTATGCAGGACATACTGAACGCACTGTGGAGCTCATTTATCAGCAGACTACATCATCCTAGGTGCACAACCGAGAGGTTTCGCAGGTCCTTCCTACCTACGGCTGTCAGACTGTATAACCTAAGCAGGGCTGCTCACAGAGATAGCAAAAAAACGTGACGACCTAATAGTATTGAATGCAAAAGACGCAATAGACTTACACAATGGTCCCCTCCAGTATATACAACTAGGACATTATCGGTCGCTATGGAGGGTGACAATATGTATGGGTACATATTCATACTATGTAGGATAACTAAGTAGACGGTTATGCTGTTTATTCCATCTTGCTACAATGCTCCGCACTTTGTATATATATTTATATATTTATGTGTATGTACAGTATGTATATCCACTGCTCTTATTTAGATCTTCCGTATCTTCTTAATTATTGCTCTGAGTGTTGTTATCCCTGTGCTGTTGCAATCCTGGAATTTCCCCATTGTGGGACTAATAAAGGCTTATCTTATCTTTTCTTACCTTAAATAACCAGAGGGAGTTGATTCATTTAAACCAACATAATCCTCTTGCCCTAACAAGTCTCTGTAAGGGATATTAAATCAATCTGATGATCAATTAACAGATCATGGACTAGTCAAGACTTGGGAATTAGAGACCTAATATTTAACAAACCACATTTAATTTTTAAATTATGAGGAGGAACAGAGGCCAAGCCATTAAATTTAGAGGATACATGTTTAATTTGAGTTTTATGAACTTTGAGTTTTGTGAGCTTAATCACTTTGGGATGCTTATACATTATATTTGTGTTTACTTTGGAGGGAGCAGACAGTGATTCTCTGATGGGGAAGTCAGGGGCTAAGTTGAGGGGTGGTGGATGAAGAGGAGCTGCAGAGAGGCGTGTAAGACTGCGACTCTGCTTCCTGGTCCCAACTCTGAGTAGTCAAGGCTTTGGGACTTTGGATAAAAAAGATGCCAGATTGTTAGATAAATGAGACGTACCATCCAAAGTGGGATTGATGCCGTCTTGCCTAATAAGACCAGGTTTTCCCCAAAATGAGTTTCAGTTGTCTATGTAGCCCACATTGTTTGCAGGACACCACACAGCCAGCCAGCGGTAGAAGGATGGCATGCGGCTGAACATGTCATCACTGGTCAGGTTGGGGAGGGGCCCAGAGAGTACTATACTCTGTTAGACAAACAATCATTCCAGTAGGAAGTGAATAGAATCTAGATAAATAGTGATCACAACTGGCTGGATCGACAGTTTATTGGCCAGCTGGGACCTTTCTGTGTGACGTTTGTAAGTTCTCTCTGGGTACTCTGCCTTCCTCACACAGTTCGAAAACATGCACATTAAGTTAGGTGTTAACTGGGCTGTGAATGTCTCTCTGTGTTGGCCCTGCAATGGACTGACAAACTGTCCAGGCTGTACCCTCCTCTCTTCCAATAGAATAGGCTTTTATTGTCATTGTACAGTACAACAAACTTATGGGTGCTCCACCAAGCTACTGCGCAATAAAGTAAGAGGGAAGGATTACATTAAACACGGTTACAGAACTCACAAAAAAAGTCTACTGTGCAGTTAAGTATGAGAGATGGATATAAATAAAACAGAGTTACAGGTCACACGATTGAAGACACGATTGAATGAAATAGCCCAGGATTATGAGATATACACAGATATGGTAGTGACTTCACACATGGATCAATATACGTACATTAAAGTGCGGTGTGCAAACACAGGTGTGATTATTATGATCATTGAAAGGCCCTCAGTTCTGTGCGTGTGAGCATTTGGAGGGAGGGGGGTGGGGCCTCTGTCTGTTTGCAGTCTGGATGGCCCAGAGGATGAAACTTTTGTCAGTCCAGAGGTGTGGGATCTGATTGATCTGAACCGTTGTCCAGAGGGCAGCAGGTCTAACAGGTGGTGGGCGGGATGTGAGGAATCACCTGTGATGGCCTTGATCTTTCTGAGACAGGAAGATCTGGAGATGTCCTCCAGGGAGGGCAGAGGGCCACTGATGAAGCTAGGATAGGCCACAATGAATGAATTAACTTGCAAATACACTGAGACGCACCGGTTTTCTGCCACACCCATGCAGGTGGAGTCTTTTCACGGCAGGCTGAGGTGATCTTCCAGCCTGGGAATGAGCGCCTGAGCATCATGCAGCAGTTTAAAGGAATCGATGAACACGACCACTTGGTGATGAGCACCAAACTAGAGGGACGTCTGCCCACCATCCCATTTGGATACACTGTCCAGATCAACTCATACAAGGAGATCTACCACTACGACAGAAACTGTGAGGGCGCCCCGTTTCTCTGTTGCTTTGCTGTTTTTGTATACATGCAAATTACTAAGAGTAGGTCTAATACGTGTTTTGGTTATTTACAGTTAAGAAGAAACGGCAATAACTCATAAAATGGTATTTCAACCCTATCATACTCGAGGCTAAAATATTGTCCCTCCTCCCAGTGATTACATCCTCATCCAACCGTGACTACACCATCATGTCTCCGGGTGGCAACATCCAGACCAGAAGCTACCAGTGGCGTCAGACCATCACCTTCCAGAGCTGTCCCCATGATGAGGCCGGGTGGGCTGGAGCAGTGCTGTCCACGCAGCAGCTAAGTGTAGACCAGATCTTTGTGATGTTTGACCCTGACAACCATCTGATCCGACACGCTACAACCAACAAGATCGGCTCTGTCCATAGTAAGTGCTGACATCTGGTTTTATTACCTTCACCAAGGAGGTTCTGTTGATTTGTTTATCTGTTTGTTTTATGGTGTGAAGGATTACATAAAAACTACTAGACTAACTTTTCATCTGAGGTGGCCTTTGGGCTAGGGATGAGCCCATTAGATTTTGGTGGGGATTCGGATCAGGATGAGTATTCCAGATCACTTTTTCTACTTTCTTTAATGTTGCAAGATAGGGCCTTGGCTAAGGTATGCACTCTCTGAGTGCCCTCTCGTTTGTGTAAAGCTTTCTATAGTTTCCCATCTAATTTTTTGAAGGCACACAAGTTAAAATGGGGTGATGGCCCTGTTTTTATATTACACCCCACCCCCCGCAATAGTCTCTATATAGCTGTAGTTATAGTCTCTATGGACCTTTTGCACAGTGTAGAGCAGGGATGGGCAACTGGCAGCCCGTGGGCCACATGCGGCCCACCCCCTCATCCACGGTGGCCTGACAGACCATTTCTAAAAATCAGTTATTTATTTATATCATGTTTGGAACCACGTTCTTAAATGCAATTATAGTCAGCCAGCAGAGGGAGCACTAATCAAAACTTTGGTGCCACGCTGTGCCAGTGGTTGAGCAAGAGAGCAAGAGTGAGGGAGCCACAGAGCAGTGGAGAATTTGTTTGTAGGTGTGTGTTGGATGTTGAGACCACATTAGTAGGCTGCAAACAGCAGTAAATGTACAACGTAGGCTGCTTTTAAACAAGAATAAATACTACAGCTGAGGAGCTGTAGCATATATTCTTGTTTGGCAGGTGACGTCTCATGGAGCTCGGAGGCTTTCTTTCCTTCTAATTGTGCAGAAAAAAATTCAAAGCTTTGACGTTTCTTTCTAAAGAGCTCGACTGACTGTTTCAATCCCATGTCAGCAGTAAGAGTTTAGAGACTGTGGTCGTAATCTGCTGATTTTTTTTTTTTTTTTTGTTCATTTATACCAGCAGCTCTTAAACCTCTTTTTCATTCCCCATTTTGGGGAGCCAGACGATTATCAAGCTCACCTGCCCCTCCGCACCCACGATGAATCCAAGAGCAAGCTAAGCCTGGTCATATTTCCTTTTTTCTTGGCTTTTTTTGTTAATTATCATCCAGAATTTCTCTTCGTTCATCATTTTGATGGAGAGAGTTTTAAAAATTACGTCATGATGTAATTTTATCCATCCATCCATCCATTTTCTACTGCTTAATCTTTTTCAGGTCACGTTGTTGAGGGTCCGGGGGGGCTGGAGCCTATCCCATCATCTTTGGGTGACAGGCAAGGTACACCCTGGACAGATCGCCAGTCCATTGCAGGGCAGATATAATTTTAGCAGTAATTTAAATTATAATATGAGAAAACACTGAGGAGCTTTTATTTTCTTTTGCATTTTCACTTTTAATTGTGAAACTTGTAACTTTGCAGGAAATACAGTGGGGCAAAAAAGTATTTAGTCCGCCACCAATTGTGCAAGTTCTCCCACTTAAAAGATGAGAGAGGTCTCCCAGTTTTCATCATAGGTATACCTCAACTATGAGAGACAAAATGAGAAAAAAAAATCCAGAAAATCACATTGAAGGATTTTTAATGAATTAATTGGTAAATTCCTCGGTAAAATAAGTATTTGGTCACCTACAAACAAGCAAGATTTCTGGCTCTTACAGACCTGTAACTTCTTCTTTAAGAGGCTCCTCTGTCCCCCACTCGTTATCTGTATTAATGGCACCTGTTTGAACTCATTATCAGTATAAAAGACACCTGTCCACAACCTCAAACAGTCAGACTCCAAACTCCACTATGGCCAAGACCAAAGAGCTGTCAAAGGACACCAGAAACAAAATTGTAGACCTGCACCAGGCTGGGAAGACTGAATCTGCAATAGGTAAGC
The DNA here is from genome assembly GCA_020510985.1 of Pholidichthys leucotaenia. Lineage (NCBI taxonomy): Eukaryota > Metazoa > Chordata > Actinopteri > Cichliformes > Pholidichthyidae > Pholidichthys > Pholidichthys leucotaenia. The sequence goes on from JAJAQF010000083.1 coordinate 127,283, forward strand.
AGCTTGGTGTGAAGAAATCAACTGTGGGAGCAATTATTAGAAAATGGAAGACATACAAGACCACTGATAATCTCCCTCGATCTGGGGATCCACGCAAGATCTCACCCCGTGAGGTCAAAATGACCATGAGAACAGTGAGCAAAAATCCCAGAACCACACGGGGGAACCTAGTGAGTGACCTGCAGAGAGCTGGGACCAAAGTAACAAAGGCTACCATCAGTAACACACTACGCCGCCAGGGACTTAAATCCTGCAGTGCCAAACATGTCCCCCTGCTTAAGCCAGTACATGTCCAGGCCCGTCTGAAGTTTGCTAGAGAGCATTTGGATGATCCAGAAGAGGATTGGGAGAATGTCATATGGTTAGATGAAACCAAAATAGAACCTTTTGGTAAAAACTCAACTTGTCGTGTTTGGAGGAGAAAGAACACCATACCTACTGTGAAGCATGGGGGTGGAAACATCATGCTTTGGGGCTGTTTATCTGCAAAGGGACCAGGATGACTGATCCGTGTAAAGGAAAGAATGAATGGGGCCATGTCCATCCATCCATCCATCCATCTTCTACCGCTTTTCCGGAGGTCCGGGTCGCGGAGGCAGCAGTTCAAGCAGAGAAGCCCAGACTTCCCTCTCCCCAGCCACCTGCTCCAGCTCTTCAGATGGGATACCAAGGCGTTCCCAGACCAGCTGGGAGACATAGTCTCTCCACCGAGTCCTGGGTCTGCCCCGGGGTCTCCTCCCAGTGGGACGTGCCTGAAACACCTCAAGTGGGAGGCGTCCAGGAGGCATCCTAATCAGATGCCCATACCACCTCCACTGACTCCTTTCAATGTGGAGGAGCAGCGGTTCTACTCTGAGCCTCTCCCGGATAACTGAGCTCCTCACCCTATCTCTGAGGGTGAGTCCAGCAATCCTAAGGGGCCATGTATCGTGAGATTTTGAGTGAAAACCTTCCACCAGCAAGGGCATTGAAGATGAAACGTGGCTGGGTCTTTCAGCATGACAATTTTTTTTTTTTTTTTTTTTTTTTTTTTTTTTGTTACTTATTTGTACCCGTAGGTAGACTTGGTTTGCAGTCTGGTGACAAGCCACCGGCTGCTGGTCGCTGCGTGCGCGAGCGCCCTAAACCTACATGTTTTTGGTATGCGGGAGGAAACCGGAGAAATCCCGGAGTAAACCCGCGCAACACGGGGAGAACATGCAAACTCCACACAGCTCACTGTTGGTCGGGGGCTGGGATCGAACCCACGACCTCATGATCCCCGCAATCCCCCGGCCAAGGGTAAAACTGTGCTGCCACAGTGCTAACCACTGCGCCACCGTGCAGCCCCTGTTGGTCAATAACTTTTGTTATTGACCAAATACTTATTTTACCGAGGAATTTACCAATTTGTTCATTAAAAATCATTCAATGTGATTTTCTGGATTTTTTTTTCTCATTTTGTCTCTCATAGTTGAGGTATACCTATGATGAAAATTGGAGACCTCTCTCATCTTTTAAGTGGGAGAACTTGCACAATTGGTAGCTGACTAAATACTTTTTTGCCCCACTGTAATACCCCCACCACTTCCACAGAAGGTTTACATGTAAATCTGGCCTTTGGGAAGAGAGGAAAACATTTTCTGGCCCTCACTACCGCCAGAGTTGCCATTCCTGGTGTAGAGTAACGGAGTTCCACATTCCAGTCCTCCAACAGTTCAGTTCTGCTTCCATTATATTTTCCCATTCCCTGCTGCTTTCTTGTCAATAAATCAGTTTGATCACTTTCACATCGTTTTTTCTGTATAAAGTTCGTGTTTAGTTTAATGTTTATTTGAAAGGGACAATACATACTAATGAACATTAATATAAATGTATGTATGCCAGATTTAGCAGTAACTGCTTATTTGCATCTGTAGTCCCCCGGCAGGTCACAAAAACACACAAACAAACAATCATACACGAGCAGAACAACTGCAATGAAACTGTACAAAGTGCAGAGTTAAGGTGCTACAAAACAAGATATTCAAATGTCACACAAGTGAAGTGCTGTGTATGCGTACACACACATGCACCCAAGCACCTCACAGCAACCACAGACGGCAACAAGCAAGAGGCGGGGCATATGTGTGTGACACACGGGCACATATACAGTATATATGCGTATGCTGCAGAGCAGCCACTAGTTATAGGTACAGTTTTGGTTGTTTAAAAGCAAATTTTTACAATGTGTCTTAAGTGTTAAGTGTGGTACGTTTTCTGATTGCAGGTGGTTTGTTGTTCCAGATCTTGGTGCCCCTCAGTGATAGCACAGATTGAACAAATGTGGTGCGTCTGTGGGGGACCTCACAGTCTCCTCTAGTGATTGCTCTGGTGGTTGTACCGATGACAGTTCTCAGTTTAACATATTCTCCCGGGGGGGGTGGGGGTGCATAGCTATTTAATATTTTATAGATTGAACAGGCAAATTTGAGAGTTTTATAATTTTCAAAAGACAAGATTGTATTTCTTGTAAATGTTACAGCAACAGCAATCCCAGTTGGTCTGGGAACACCTTGGTATCCTCTCTGAGGAGCTGGAGCAGGTGGCTGGGGTGAGGGAAGTCTGGGCTTCTCTGCTTGAACTGCTGCCTCCGCGACCCGGACCTCCGGAAAAGTGGTAGAAGATGGATGGATGGATGGTTACAGCAATGATATGTGGGGTTCTTTCTTGTCAAGGATTTTTATGGCTTTTTTGCATAAAGATTCAATGGTTTGATTATGGTTACACCAGTGAGTGACCAGTTGGTGAAACAGGAATCAATGTGTGAGAAGATCATTGCATGCAGAAACATTCTGGCCGCATTAACTGTCAGCGATGGTTATTCTTAGATTAATTGATTTCTTAGATTGAATTTGATTATGTTTGAGATTTTTTTAATGTGTTTTTTTGAAGGTTAATGAGGAGTCTAAAATTACAGCAAGGTACTTAAATTCCTTGACTAATTGCAGCTCCTCCCCTTTTAAGAAAATGTTTGAGTTTGTAATATTTGATTGTTGTTTGGTGAACATCATGCAAACAGTTTTATTAGTGTTTAGTAGGAGACGTGAATTATTGAGCCAGTCATGGATTTGGGTCATCGCTGTTGTAAGAATACAGGCGGCTTCTTGGGTGTTTTTTGCAGGTGTGAATATTACCGTGTCATCTGCATACATCTGTATATGAATGTTTCTGCATGCATTTGGTAAATCATTTATGTATAGGGAGAATAGTATTGGACCAAGTATAGAGCCTTGTGGACACCCATTTGACATTTCAAATATGGCGATTTGACACCGTTGACCATTACACATTGCTGTCTGTTGGTTAAATAGGATTTCTTCCATTTGATAGCATGTTCTGAAAAGTTAAACTGAGTAAGTTTGGTTAAAAGGATGTTGTGGTCAACGGTGTTGAACGCTTTCTTCAGATCTAAGAACACAAAACCTACACAATTGCACTTACTGTATCTCAGAAAGATTTCATTTTCTCTAGGAACAAGTTTATTGCAGAGTCTGCTAAGTGGTGGGCATGGAACCCAGACTGTGCATGATGCAGGGGGGTGTTTGCATAATTCAGATGTTCACATAATAATGTGGCCACCCATTTTTCAATTATTTTGGAGATGACAGGTAAGATGTGGATTGGTCTGTAGCTGTTTATGTCAGTTTTACTCCCCATTTTGAAAATTGGTCTGACCACTCCTACCTTCCAGGCAGTTGGGATGACTGCATGTTTGATTGACAGATTGATTAAATGAGTAAGTGGACATATGAGAGACTCTTTATTTTCTTTTAAAAATTTGGTGTTAAGAAAATGTTTATCTGTTGCTTTTGAGCTATTCAATGAGCTGATGATATTTGCAACTTAATTTTCACTTATTTCAAATATATCAAAAACTGGGTGTGGGGGGTTAATAGGACTGGAATTATGATCAAGTGGATTAAATGAATTGGATATTTCTAGCACAGAGTTTATGGAAAAAGTTGTTAAACTAAACGTTCACATTTTGATCATTTTGGTAACCATACTGAGCCATTTAATATTTCCCCACAGTGTTGCCAGACGTACGATAATTATTGTATTTGTATGATAGTTTTTCCTTCTGTACGATGTACGATCAGTAATTTCAAAAATCCTATAATGTACAGTAATTTGACTTCTTTATTACATGGCTAAGTTAATACATTAGCAAACACAATCTGGATACAGATCCTGTGTGTACAGTGGTGTGAAAAAGTGTTTGCCCCCTTCCTGATTTCTCATTTTTCTGTATGTTTGTCACACTTCAGTGTTTCAGATTATCAAACAAATTTAAATATTAGACAAAGATAACACAAGTAAACACAAAATGGAGTTTTTAAATAAAGGTGTTTATTATGAACGGAAAAAAATTCCAAACCTACACGGCCCTGTGTTAAAAAGTGATTGCCCCCTAAACCTAATAACTGGTTGGGCCACCCTTAGCAGCAACAACTGCAATCAAGCGTTTGTGATAACTGGCAATGAGTCTTTTACAGCACTGTGGAGGAATTTTGGAACACTCATCTTTGCAGAATTGTTGTAATTCAGCCACATTGGAGGGTTTTTGAGCATGAACTTCCCTTTTTGCGGTCATGCCACAGCATCTCAATCAGATTCAGGTCAGGACTTTGACTAGGCCACTCCAAAGTCTTCATTTTGTTTTTCTTAAGCCATTCAGAGGTGGACTTGCAGTTGTGTTTTGGATCATTGTCCTACTGCAGAACCCAAGTCCGCTTCAGCTTGAGGTCATGAACAGATGGCCGGACATTCTCCTTCAGGAATTTTTGTTGGACAGAAGAATTCATGGTTCCATTTACCACAGCAAGTCTTCCAGTTCCTGAAGTAGCAAAACAGCTCTAGACCATTACACTACCACAACCATATTTTACTGTTGGTATGATGTTCCTTCTCTGAAATGCTGTTGCTTTTACACCAGATGTAATGGGACACACACCTTTCAAAAAGTTCAACTTTTGTCTTGTCAGTCCACAGAGTATTTTCCCAAAAGTCTTGGGGCTCATTAAGATGTTTTCTGGCAAAACTGAGACGAGCCTTTGTTTTTTTTTTTGTTTTGTTTTTTGCTCAGCAGTGGTTTTCATCTTGAAACTCTGCCATGCAGGCCATTTTTGCCCAGTCTCTTTCTTATGTTGAAGTCATGAACATTGACCTTAACTGAGGCAAGTGAGGCTTGCAGTTCTTTGGATGTCATTGTGGGGTCTTTTGTGACCTCTTGGATGAGTCGTCACTGCACTCTTGGGGTAATTTTGGTCGGCTGGCTACTGCTGGGAAGGTTCACCACTGTTCCATGTTTTCGTCATTTGTGGATAATGGCTGTCACTGTGGTTTTCTGGAGTCCCATAGCTTTAGAAATGGCTTTACAACCTTTTCTAGACTGGTAAATATCAGTTACTTTTTGTCATTTATTCCTGAATTTCTCTGGATTTCAGCATGATGTCTAGCTTTTGAGGATCTTTTGGTCTACTTCACTTGGTCAGGCAGGTCCTATTTAAGTGATTTCTTGATTGAGAACAGGTGTGGCAGCAATCAGGCCGGGTTGTGGCTCGAGAAATTGAACTCAGCTTTCCAAAGATGAGATAAACCACAGTTAATTTATGTTTTAACGGGGGGCAATCACTTCTTCACACAGGGCCATGTAGGTTTGGAATTTATTTTACCCTTAATAATAAACCCCTTCATTTAAAAACTGCATTTTGTATTTACTTGTGTTGTCTTTGTCTAATATTTAAATTTGTTTGATGATCTGAAACATTTAAGTGTGACAAACGTGCCAAAAAAAAAGAGAAATCAGGAAGGGGCAAACACTTTTTCACACTACTGTACATACTACACTTGCTTTTACGCATCATCTCATGTGTGCGGGCTGTGTGGAAAAGAAGACAGAAGACTTGCGTTGTGGCAGCAGAGAGGGGCAAACTTCTCCCACATGCTAGCAGAGAGGCAGCCTCGGATGCAGACTGTGGGATCCACAGTTCACTGAAACGTCAAACTATGCCAAGCTAAAAAGATCCGTTAGAAATAGTTGTGCACCGAATCACTCAGTGCTGGAGCTTCAACTGTCTACCACTCACTGAACTGAGAGTCTGCTGAACGGAGCGGTTGAGGCTCGTTCGCTGCTCAGGCGGGAGATTCAGCTGGTGATCCCTGGCTTCCAGTACAGTTCCAGTGAGTGATTCATACAGTACATTCACACATAAAAACTAGTACACTTGATCAAATCGTTAGCCTACGTTACAGCACTATTGCAGGCATGGTGGACTCAACAAGTAAGGAACATCACCAGCAGGTTGAGAAACGAATTGGGTGGGGGGGAGGGTAGTGTGGCATACTAATACCACCTTAAGTGCCACGGACATAGAGCCGCATTCACGCAATGACCACTATATGAAGGGACTAATGGTGGGAGTCCTGGTCTTTGGCCGCAGGAGCCCCAGACTGCATCCATGCAGGACCCAGAACTGTCACAGGAGCTCCAGACTGCACCCACATGGGACTTGCATTCTTGAGCTGCTGCCTCATCGCAGGAGATCTGATCCACAGTCACGCAGGACCCGGAGGAGGGTAGGACTTGTCCCATCAACGACAAGACCGATCTGCCTCCACGTTTGCCACTTGACAACCTACCAGACAATACCCCAGGAACAGTGCTTTTACCCGGCAGCTGGATAGAAGAATGACAGAAGCGCCTCATACAGCATGAGTGTTTTCGAACTGCCGCATCATCACAGGAGAGAGAGCATAATCCGGACACATCTCTAATCCTTGCCTGGCATAAGCCTCATAGAGCTGCCGTACAGCTGCAGGAGAGAGAGTCCGTGGGCAAACAGGACCCCGCTGAACGACAACAACCCAGAGAGCATCCTGTCGCAGCCGAGAATGACACGCTGCCGTAACTGCAACCAGCAACAGAGGAGAGAGGGCATAATCCGGACTTGTCTCTGATCCTCGCCCAGCATAATCCTCATGGAGCTGCCGTACAATTACAGAAGAGAGAGTCTGTGCCCAAGCAGGACCCCACAGAATGATGCCAACCCAGAGCACATCCTGCTGCCGGCAAGAATGTCACACTGCCAGAACAGCAACCAGCATCACGGATGAGAGAGCAGCAGCAGCGCTGCATGAAGCCGACTAGGTCTAGACTCACTGTACTTGATTGGGTTCGGGTCCGCCGATCCAAACACCCAGATGACCTGCAGGTCTTCTTTTACAGTGACTATCTTGTAGGTTTCTATCATGTCACCATGGACTTGTCGTTCTTCTAGTGTTGTGAGGTTTGTTTCCTTTAGTCGGTCCTCATAAGGCAGTTCTGACAAGCTGGATATCCTCTTGGTTACTGTCTTTTGGGCCTTTTCCATCAATATGATGTCTTTGTTGTAATACGGGGACCATGCTTGGATACAGTACTCTTAAGTTAGGACGTATCTTCCCTTTCCAGAG
>JAJAQF010000057.1:0-122520 GCA_020510985.1 Pholidichthys leucotaenia
TTTTGCTGATGCCCCTGCCTGGTGGCTGTGTTGTGTGTAATATCATCATTAATAAAGTTGAGTTCTATAGTGCACCTGGCCTTGTCATTACAAGGTAATTTAATACATAACATTTTAGTGAAGAGAATAAGAAAATGGGGGCATGTGTTTCACTGTTTGGACCCTTCCTGGAGCTCCCGGGCGAGCCACCTGTGCCCTGGTCAAGATGGATTGCTGCCTTTCAGGGCTACATCACGGCGCTCGACCTGGGTGAGCTAGATAAACGGAGGGCACGTGTGCTTCTGGTGCATAATTTGGGGTTTGAGGGCCAGCATATCCTGTGTACACTTGGGGCTACCGACTCGTATGAGGATGTGGTCAAGTTGCTAGCACGCCATTTCCACACCCCAGACAACGACACCATCCAGAGGATTTGGTTCCGACAATGACACCAGTGAGAGGGTCAGCCTGTCTGCCAGTTTGTCGCCTACCTACAGCAGCTGGAGAGCGAGTGTTGTTTCGGAAAAATTGGAGGAGGGAATAGTTTGTGACCAGCTGGCAGAATACACAACCAGCAATGCTTTGTGAGCTAGGCTGCTTTTGGCGCCGAGTGACCTGACATTAGCCAGGGCTGTCGAGCTAGCTCTCCAGGTGGAAACAGGTGAAAAGCTAGCTTCGGAGCTAAAGTGGTGCCAATCACAATGACAGCTGAGACCTTCCACCGCAGCATTAGTAGCGGACCCAGACAGCAAGGATAACGCGTCTGACAATGACGCAGAAACCAACACTCTCAACCTGAGGTCTGCCCCGAGAAAGCCCGTGTGTATGAGCTGTGGGTCCGTGAAGCACCAATACAAGGCTAGGGAATGCCCGGCTAGAGGGATGTGTGGACGCGTGAACCATTATGCCAGAGTGTGTTGTGTGTCCGAGCCGGAGAGCCCACAGAGAAAAACAGCATCACCAGCCCTGACAACTGTCCATGCAGTGTCCTCGAGTACCAATGGGTTCAAGTTCTAAGAGGTGACACTGGATGGTGAGGAGGTGCCACTGCTGATCGACACGTGGATGGAGGGATCATTTTTGAATTTGACCACGGCGGTCAAGCAGGACCAGCCTCACTCAGGTTTGATGCAGGAGGGTCTCAGTGCTGGTGCTTGGCATACCTTGGATGAAGGTACCATGTGTGACAGCGGGGCGCCTGCATAGACCAGTGATACCAATGAACAAGCCTCAGTTTCCTCCGGAGCTCCGCCGCAGTGGGCTGGAAGATCTGGAGCTTCAATGGTGACCACTGTGGCAGCCTTAAAAAGAGTCGGTCCAGACCGACAGGCAGGGAGGAACCATGTGCTAATCAGCAACACTGCAGGCCGAGCAAAACTCCTTTGATAGTTACGGATCTGGTCCGGGTTCATGGAGAGAGACGTCCACGGTGGATGTGAGCCAAACGACAGTCGGAGGGTCACCAGGAGCGGCTGCGTATTGTGGTTAAGTGGGGTGCAGCCTGCTTCCAGCTGTCGGATGGCTCGTGGAGACACGCCATTGAGCTGTGGGGTGCTTGGGAGGAGGCTTCAGATGCCGGGTCCGGACGAGAGAGGAGGTCGATGGCAAAGAGAAGCGGTGCGCTTGTCTTTGAGGTCAGCTGTGATCCTGGAGGCATGCCGCTTCCAGGGGCAGGTCTACTGAGGGACTGTCCTGGGCCCCCACAATCCAGTTCTACCCCTTTCGGCCAGAAGGACAATGATGTGGTTTTGAGAAAATTAATAAAATGAGTTCCAATGTTCTATGTTCAGGTGTTTGTGCATGTTTAAAAAAACCAAAAGAAACAGAAATGTTATGGTCTTGGGGCTTTTATATAGTTGAGGAACACGGCAGAATTTTTAATTAATTAATGGACTTTATTTAGTTTACAGGAGGCAGAATAATCCATCTTGCCCTGTGGGGAGGACGGTAGTCCACCCGCCCCCCCCCATTTTAGGTTTTTTTCGTGTGATTGTGTACGGCTATTTAGTGATTTCAGTTTTTGTTTTTTAGTGCGTGATTCTGGTCCTACCATCTCCACCATCTAACCGATGATCCTGAGGGACAAGTTGCTGTGCACAGGGGTGGACCAGCACCTGTCATCATGGATCCTGGACTACCACACAAACGGGCCACAGTTTGTGAGAACCCGGGATTGTGTGTCTGACATGATCATCGACAGCACGGGGGCCCCCCAGGGAACGGTTTTGGCTCCCTTCCTGTTCACGCTTTAGGTTCAGGTTCAGGTTACTTTATTTGTTCCCGTAGGTAGATTTGTTTTGCAGTCAGGTGACATTCATATTTACAAACCAAAATTACATTCAACATAAACACAAACACAGGCACACATGAAGCTGACTATAAACATGATAAAAATACTCAAGGCTCCACCAATCAGAACATAAGACAAAGAGATGAGAGAAAAAAACAGAGAGATAAGAGAGAAGGGTCATATTAAAAAGTTAAAGACTAGTCAAAGAGGTTAAAAACTCAAAAGTCTAAAACCCAATAAAAGATTTAGAACCCAAATAAAAAACCTACAAAAATAAGTAAATATAAAATAAAATTAATAAATAAATAACTAAATTATGTGCAATATATTATTACAACTTGTTCAACTCTTTGACAGCAGCAGAAACAAAACTGTTTTTGTAGCGCTGGGTTTTACTTTTTGGGACAGCAAACCTCCGTCTTGAGGGAAGAAGCTGAAAGTGGCAGTGCAAAGGGTGGGAGTCATCATTTAAAATGGAGGTAGCAATCCTCTGTACCTGTCTGGTGTACAGGGATGTCAGGCTCAGCTGGGACTCACCAAGCAAACGACTGGACCATCTAACTACCTGATCCAAGGATTTCCTCTGTTTCAGTTTTATCTGACCAAACCATGACACTAAAGAAAAGGATAAAACAGATTCAATAAAAGCCCGATAAAACATTGTCATTATGGTTCGGTCAATTTGGAATTGTGCAAGTTTTCTCAAGCAATGCAAATGTTGCTGACCCTTTTTGCACACCCTTTCACAGTTCTCTTCAAAGTTTAAATTACTATCAATAATCGTCCCAAGATATTTGTAGGATTGTTCACATTCAGTGGTCTGGCTTGTTAGTATGGTGACTTCGTGCCTGGCAGTTTTCCTCCTAAAGTCAATAATCATATCTTGAGTTTTTGTCGTATTCAGCTGCAGGTAGGAATCCTCACACCAGTGAACAAAATCATCAACTACTGGGCCGTGGCCACTCTCACCATCCTGGAGGAGACTGACAACAACTGAATCAGCAGCATATTTTATAATGTGTCTGCTGTCATGTCTGCCCTGACACATGTTTGTGTTCAGGATGAAGAGTAGTGGTGACAACACACACCCCTGAGGAGAGCCAGTAGAAAAGTACTTTTGGTCTCTGTGTCCTATTGGTTAAGAAATCTAGAATCCAACCCACCAGATTATTGCTCAAATCAAATTGTTGCAGGAGCCTTTCAACTAAAATATGAGGTTGGATTGTATTAAAGGCAGAAGAAAAGTCCACAAATAAAAGCCTGGCGTGTGTCCCATTAAAATCCAGATGTTTAAAAAGCATGTTAAACAGAGTGACAGTGGCATCCTCCACTCCTCTGTGAGGCTTATAGGCAAACTGCAGAGGATCCAATGCATGCTCAGTCTGCTTTAGGACCTCACATCTGACCAGTTTTTCAAAAATTTTCATTAAAATTGAAGTCAAAGCAACTGGTCTAAAGTCGTTTACTGTTTTAGGACAGCTGGATTTTGGGACGGGGACAACCACGGCATCTTTCCAGATCTTGGGCACATGTTGTGTCTGTAAGGACTTAGTGAAAATGTAGTAAAATACAGGACTCAGTTCATTTGCACAGGAATTTACCAATTGCCCACATATATTATCAGTGCCCTGACTTTTGTTCACTTTTACAGCACAGAATGCCCTTTTAATATCCTGCACCTCAATATTAAAGTGCTGATTGTCTTTGAGTTTCTGTTTCAAATCTTGGGTTTTTGTGCTAAAATCAAAGGAATCAAAACAACCATAAAAACAATTAAGAGCATTAGCCAGCTCTGTGTCTGAACTAAAACCATCTAAACACACACAATTACTGCGCTCTTTGCTCTGAAGGCCTGCAATAGTTTTCATACTGGCCCAGGCTGAACCAAGTTTCTTTGTTGCCAACTTGCTTTCCAACTCTGATTTATAATTCTGTTTTGCTCTTAAAATTTCGGACTTCAGCTCTTTTGTGGCAACCTGTAGCTCAGAAACATCTCCCTGTTTAAAGGCAAGTGCTTTTCTCTGTAAGCAGGATTTAACTGATTTTGTAACCCATGGCTTGTTGTTGGGATGTATTTTGACACATTTACGTGGAACGATCATATCTCTACAGAAAGCCATGTATGAGCATGTGACGTCCACCAAAGAGTCCAAATCATCCCCGCAGGCCAGTGTGAAATCCTCCCAGTCCATACAGTTAAAGCATTCCTGGAGGCAGTGCATTGAATCCTCTGTCCACACATCTACTGTATGTCTCTGGTCTTTGCCTTGCCTCTTCTGAGAGCAGTTTTATATGTGGGCAGCAAATGTACACAGTTGTGATCTGAGGATCCTAAAGGAGAAAGGGGAAGTGATTTATAGGACCTCTCAATGGATCCATAGCACAGGTCGAATGTCTTTTTTCGCCTGGTTGGGCAGGAGACATACTGGTAAAAGGTTTTTTTAAGTGTTTTCTTTAAAGAAACATGGTTAAAATCCCCAAGAATAAAGTTTGGAGCCTCTGGGGAAATCGACTGTGACCGCGTACCACATCAAAGACGGTGCTGGAGGCGGAGGCAGCATCGGCCCTGGAGTGAATGTACACAGTCGTTATGAAAAGTTGGGGGAACTCGCAGGGCAGATAAAAGGGGCGTAGCAATACAGACAGAAGCTCCACATCGGGTGTACAGATGCGCTCTCTGACCGTGACAGATGAACAGTACTGTTTATTAATATATAAACATACGCCGCCCCCCTGATGTTTCCCCGTTACCTCTTCCAGCTGATTCGAGTGAAGTGGAGCTCCAAAGCCGTCAATCCACAGGTCCGCGTCCTGGTCATGCGCCGTAAGCCACGTCTCCGTGTAAGCCAAGACACAGCAGTTCTTCAATCAGCACTTTAATATTGAGATGCAGGATGTTAAAAGGGAGTTCTGCGCTGTAAAAGTGAACAAAAGTCAGGGCCCTGATAATATATGTGGGTGCCTGGTAAAGTCCTGTGCACATGAACTGAGTCCTATATTTCATTACATTTTCAATAAGTCCTTACAGACACAACATGTGCCTAAGATCTGGAAAGATGCCGTGGTTGTTCCCGTTCCAAAATCCAGCTGTCCTAAAACGGTAAATGACTTTAGACCAGTTGCTTTGACTTCAATTTTAATGAAAATTTTTGAAAAACTGGTCAGATGTGAGGTCCTAAGGCAGACTGAACATGCATTGGATCCTCTGCAGTTTGCCTATAGGCCTCACAGAGGAGTGGAGGACGCCACTGTCACTCTGTTTAACATGCTTTTTAAACATCTGGATTTTAATGGGACACACGCCAGGCTTTTATTTGTGGACTTTTCTTCTGCCTTTAATACAATCCAACCTCATATTTTAGTTGAAAGGCTCCTGCAACAATTTGATTTGAGCAATAATCTGGTGGGTTGGATTCTGGATTTCTTAACCAACAGGACGCAGAGAGTAAGGGTCAATGGCACATTGTCTGACCTAAAGTGCTCTTCTACTGGCTCTCCTCAGGGGGGGGTGTTGTCACCACTACTCTTCATCCTGTACACAAACATGTGTCGGAGCAGACATGACAACAGACACATTATAAAGTACGCTGATGACTCAGTCATTGTCAGTCTCCTCCAGGATGGTGAGAGTGGCCACGGCCCAGTAGTTGATGACTTTGTTCACTGGTGTGAGGATTCCTACCTGCAGCTGAATACAACAAAAACGAAAGATATGATTATTGACTTTAGGAGGAAAACTCCCAGGCACAAAGTCACCATACTAAAAGGCCAGACCACCGAATGTGTTCAATCGTACAAATATCTTGGGACGATTATTGATAGTAAATTAAACTTTGAAGTGAACTGTGAAAGGGTGTGCAAAAAGGGTCAGCAAAATTTGCATTGTTTGAGGAAACTTGCACGCTTCCAAATTGATCGAACCATAATGACTATGTTTTATCGGGCTTTTATTGAATCTGTTTTATCCTTTTCTTTAATGTCATGGTTTGGTCAGATAAAACTGAAACAGAGGAAATCCTTGGATCAGGTAGTTAGATGGTCCAGTCGTTTGCTTGGTGAGTCACAGCTGAGCCTGACATCCCTGTACACCAGACAAGTACAGAGGATGGCCGACTCGATTTTAAATGATGACTCCCACCCTTTGCACTGCAACTTTCAGCTTCTTCCCTCCAGACGGAGGTTTGCTGTCCCAAAAAGCAAAACCCAGCGCTACAAAAACAGCTTTGTCCCTGCTGCTGTCAAAGAGTTGAACAAGCTATAAAAATTATATTGTACATATTTTATATTTACCTATTTTGTAAGATGTGTGCCTGTGTTTTGTGTCTATGTTGAATGTAATTAGTGGCTTGTAAATATGGATGTCACCAGACTGCAAAACAAATCTACCTACGGGTGCAAATAAAGTAACCTGAACCTGAACCTGAACCTGAAGTCCTTCTGATATCGTAATTCCCTTGAATTTCATCCACTTTACAGTATTTCTCAGGGATTGTATGTTCCCTATAATAATGGAAGGAAGAGGAATGCGGTTAAGCTGACGCCTCCTCAGGTTTAATCTTTCACCGCCACGCTTTCCGCGTTTCCTCCTCTTGTCTCTCTTTTCATTGCTGTGTCCATGAAAATCTCTTCAAATAAAGTCCAGCAGTTGCGGCACAGACTCAAACACAGATGCTGCATCATCCGTATTTAAATGCAGTAACATATCTAACTAACTAACTAACTAACCTGCACTTATATAGCGCTTTTCTAGTCGCAAAGACCACTCAAAGCGCTTTCATTAATACTAACCCTCTATTCTAAGGGCCTATAGGAAACAAATATCTAGGGACAATTTAGAACAGCCAATTAACCTAACATGCATGTTTTTGGCATGTGGGAGGAAACCGGAGAAATCCCGGAGTAAACCCACGCAACACGGGGAGAACATGCAAACTCCACACAGATCACTGTTGGTCGGGGGCTGGGATCGAACCCACGATCCCACGATCCCCACAATCCCCCGGCCAAGGGTAAACTGTGCTGCCGCAGTGCTAACCACTGCGCCACCGTGCAGCCCAAATATCCCATATCTCTGGAATACTGTATTATTCCCGGCATGCGCTTACCTCCAAAACAAAGAGCCAGTAGGAAAAAAACAACAGTGCAAAAACAAGCAGGAAATCCATACTGATGGAACCAGGGAGCTCTTCGTTATAAACACATTAAAGTGCATAAAAACAGAGACACAGATGTCTAACTTTTTTTACCAGCTGCCGGTCGCTGCGTGCGCATGCGCCCTTTATACTGTGGATTTCTCACACAACACAACACACTGCCATCTACAGAAGTTCTCTGACGACTCTGTGATCGTCAGCTTCATCTCCAACGGAGATGAAACTGAGTACAGAGGACTTATCCAGGACTTCGTGGACTGGTGCCATGGGAACTGCCTCCAGATCAATGCGAGGAAAACTAAGGAGCTGGTGGTGGACTGCCACAGGCAAGGACAACCCCTCACAGCACCAGTAAACATCCAGGTAACAGACGTTGAGATGGTGACATCCTACAAGTACCTGGATGTTCATCTGAACAATAAACTAGACTGGTCACACAATACCGACGCAGTCTACAAGAAGGGACGGCTCAGGCTGTTCCTACTGAGGAGACTCAGGTCTTTTGGTGTACAAGGGGTGCTCCTGAAGACATTCTACGACACGGTGGTGGCATCAGCCATCACTTTTGGAGTGGTCTGCTGGGGCAACGGCATTACAGCAGTCAATAGGAAGAGACTGAACAAACTGATCAACAAAGCTAGCTCTGTCCTGGGACAGTGCCTTGACCCAGTGGAGGAGATAGGAGAGAGAAGGATGGTGGCTAAACTGTCATCTCTGCTGGAGTCCGAGTCCCACCCTATGCAGGACATACTGAACGCACTGATGAGCTCATTTAGCAGCAGACTACATCATCGTAGGTGCGCGACCAAGAGGTTTCGCAGGTCCTTCCTACCTACGGTTGTCAGACTTTATAACCTAAGCAGGGCTGCTCGCAGAGATAGCAAAAAAAAAAACAAAAAAAAAGTGACGACCTAACAGTATTGAATACAAAAGATGTAACAGACTTACACAAATGGTCCCCTCCAGTATACAACTAGGACAATATCAGTTGCTACGGAGGGTGACAATATGCATGGGTACTTATTCATACTATGTAGGATAACTAAGTAGACGGTTATGCTGTTTATTGCATCTAGCTACAATGCTCCGCACTGTGTATATATATTTATATATTTATGTGGACATATGTATATTCACTGCTCTTATTTTCTTATCTTCTAAATTATTGCTCTGACTGTTGCTATCCCTGTGTTGTTGTAATCCTGGAATTTCCCCATTGTGGGGCTAATAAAGGCTTATCTTATCTTATCTTAATTGTGTCTGTGCTTTTGGACTTTTCTAAGGGGGGGGGGGGGTTATATTGTAACTTATGCCCATATTTGTGAAGTGCGGTGTAGTGGCGTCCACTTCCTCTTCCCCCACTGCAGCGCTCCCTATAAATACCGGGGGACATCTTGGTTGGGCCTCGTTGCTGATGCCCTGCCTGGTGGCTGTGTTGTGTGTAACATCATCATTAATAAAGCTGAGTTCTATCGTGCTCCTGGCCTCGTCACTACAAGCTAATTCCAGACAGAACACCCTCCCTTCCCAATATCACCATAAACCTTTCTATACCATGTTACATTAGAAAATAAAATGCATTTGAAGCACCAATACTAAATCCCAAAAACATTTTTTTTTTATATTTGTGATTGTTTTCTTGTAAATTAGAAGCTTTATTTCTTTTAAATCTGCAACTTTTTTCTAATAAAATTGACTTTTTTCTCAAATTTGCTGTTTTTCCATTGTAAATTTACAATTTTTTTTCTCATAAACTGACACCTTTTTTCCTCATAATTTTGTTGGTTTTATCCTATAAATGTGTGATTTTTCCTCCTAAATGTGCTGCTATTGTCATCATAAATGTAGTGCAGTAACCTGTGGACTAAACAGTCGTGCAGCAGCCTGACTGCAGGAGACTTTCTCCTCTCCCTGAGTCCATTTCTGACCTTTATTTCCTGCAAAGTGGAACAGATTTCCTGCTTGATCCTCAGATGGTCTGTAGGTGTCGCTGTTGTTTCTGCAGCATTTAGACGCTTGATTTTCTTTTTTCTCTGTCATTTCCTCTCCAGACTCACAGCAGAAGCACAATCAGGTGAGTTTTCATCAGAAATGTCATCATTTCTCTTCTGCTATTGCCTTCTTCTCTTTCACATCAACAACTTGGATGAATTTAGCATTTTTATCTCTTCATGACACTTTGATCTGGTCAGTTCCTGAGGAGGTTTTTATAGTAAATGTTAAGCTCATTAGTTTGTGTTTTTCCCCACATTAATCTAACTTTTTCTTTATGTTTCATCTCTTTTTAATTTATTTTTTCTTGTCAGTTTCCAGACTTTTTACCTCACAGATTGGAGACATTTTTCTTGTTCATCTGTGACATTTTTGAAACTTTCAAAATGTTTTTAATTTTTTGAAAAGTGAAAGTTTTCTTGTAATTGTCCGTTCTTTCATAATAAATTTCTACTTTTTCCCCACCCTGAAAGTTGTATAATTTTCAGTCTGGCATCTGTGAGATTTTTTATGAATAAAAATGTTTCCTTTTCTGCTGAGTTTGTGTCTTTTTTATTGTAATTTTTCCTGTTTTTCAGATAAATGTGTGTTTTCTGCTGATGACACTGGGATTTCTCTGGTCAATGTCTGAGTTCCAGAAGAGTGAGTTTCCAGTGATTTCCATGGATCGTTGGCAGTGATCAGCAGCTAAAGTGAGCAGCAGTTTGACTGGAATCTGATCTGGAGTCATCAGGTAATAATGCAGAGAACGTTGGACTGGTTTGACTTCATTTTTACTGGGGGAGAGGTTCCTCTGTGTCTGTGTTTGTGCTGCCAGTGTAACGTGGGTGGTTTTCTGCATGCTCGTGTTGGTGCAGGAAGTACACAGGCAGGGACTTGTTGCTCACGCTGTCTTTATTCTGGTCAAGTATCAGAAAAAGCACACAATAAACAGTCTGCAGCTGCATATGTCACGATCTCCAGCAATGAAAATCTTTTTCTCTGCTGGGGTAAGTGCCGTGTGCAAAGAAAACTATCTATGCAGCTGCGAAATAAAACCACCAGGAGGCTCCAAAAACTATGTAAAAATGAAAAGCACATCTATTTTAAAGAAATTCAAAAAGGCTAAATTCTGACTCTGTTACACCTGTCAAACATGAACATTAGATTGGACTTCCTGATGCATAAACATGTTGATTTGATCTTTGTCTCTGAAAACTGTCAAACCAGCATCTCAGCTCAAAATTTACCTTCAAGCTGTTACAATTTGGAAACAGGACCCACTCGCAGGACTTCAAGTTGCTAGTTTTTATTTTGAGCTGGTAAACTACTCAGCTCAAGGGCTGAACAATAAACGGGCCGACATGCAGACACAGCAAACACAAAATAATCCAAAACCCGTAGCAACACAGAAACAAGACGTGAGGCGTGTTGATCACACTGTAGGACTCACAAGGACACCAGACAGAACAAAGGGAAACACAGGGCAAGGGCTGATCAAAGAATCCAGAACAGGTGAGAACGCTAATCAATACTAACAAGTGACATAAGGGTAGAACAGAAGTGACGGATGGGCGGGGCTACCCACAGCTGCAAGCGGAGGAAACACAGAACCTGAACAGAGTATCGGGAGACAAAACCAAGACAATCATAATGGCCATAATTACCGAACAAAATCCATAACACAGAAAATCATCTGGTCATTAGTGATGGCAAAATCGAAACAGTGTTTTGGAATGTACCGGAACCTAGGCAGAACTTGTGATTCGAAACGCTGTTCCGAGGTCTGTATCAGAAGGACGTTGTCATGTCTGTTCCATATCGCGTTCCATTCTGCCCCCAATTGTTCTGAAAAGTCACAGTCGTTTTTGTTTCAGCAAGTGAAAACAAATCCGTGTATGGCTCCTTCATTTGTAATTCCAATTCAAAATAAAATCAGAAAAAACAAATTTTTGGTCTCATTTTTGTTTTGTCCTTTTCTAAACTTAGGTAGAAAAAAAATATATTATCAAATTTTTGTACATACCTGTGTTTAATTTTGCTCTTTTTGTTTTATAGTCAAAACAAAAATATTAAGTTCTTATTTTGGTTTATTTTTTTTCCACAATATCTTTATTGAACCTTTTTTTAAACAAACATAACACAAACAATCAAACACTAACACTAAAGTACTACAAAAAAAAAATGCACTAAAAACACCAACAACCACCAACAAAATCAAGTCTTCAACAATGCTCCTCTGTTTAGTCTAGACAATCCATTACATAAGTATACATAATATGTTCACCAGTTTGGAATTTACAAGGTCCACACACATCATTCACCTTCTTCTTCAAGAGTTATGTTTAAATTTTTTACATGATCCATAAAAGGTCTCCATATATTCTCAAACACAATTTCCTTTGATTTCAGTATATATGTTATTCTTTCTAATGGAAGGTTTGTTAACATCTGTCTTAACCACTGAGTCACATCTGGTCTATGGGTCTTTTTCCACATTAGTGCAATACATTTTTTGGCATTAAGCAAACTGAGGTCTATGAATGTTCTTTCACTTTTATTAAAGTTATGCTTTTCTGGGTACAGACCCAACAAAAACAGTTTAGGATTCAATATGATTTGTTTTGAGATTATTTTTTCAATTGTTACCCTCACCTTGTCCCAAAACATTCTTATTAATCTACATTCCCATACACAATGAAATAGGGTTCCTTTACTTTCCATGCATTTTGTGCATGTATCTGGTATATTTTTGTTATATCTATTTAACTCCTCCGGTGTAACATACATCCGCATTAACCATTTAAAATGTATCAATTTAAGACGTACATTTATTGATTTGGTTTGAGCTTCTGTACAAGCCAATTCCCATTGTTCCTCTGAAATTTCAATTTGCAGATCTTCTTTCCAGTAGTTTAATCTTTTCTGTGAATCTTCACTTGAGGATAGTGTCAACGAGTTATAAAACTCTGAAATAATACCCTTTCTTTTACTATCTTTCATCAACATTTTTTCCAAGGATGAATAAATAGGTCGAGTGAGAGCTTTATTTTGATTTGATCGAATAAAGTTTCTAAGTTGAAGATATTTAAAAAAATGTATTCTATTAAGATTAAATTTGACCCTCAGCTCTTCAAAAGACATTATGTTATCTGCACATGGCAAATATAAATCTTGAATCTTTTGAATCCCTTTTAAATTCCATACTTTATATACAGCGTCCGCTCTTCCTGGTTTAAAATATTGATTACCCCATATTGGGCTAAATTGTGACAATAACTGTGGTTCTTTTAAATAATTTTTAGCTTCACACCATATTTTGATCATATGCTTTACAAATGGATTTTTAACTTGTTTTTGTAATTTTTTTGCCGAATCTGAGTACATGAATATGGGAAGAGGTAAAGGTAAATTGTATGATTCCATTTCAGTCCAGTGAGGGAGATCATTTGATGAAAAATAATATGTCATAGACCTCAGTTGTGCCGCCCAATAATACAACATAAAATTTGGACATTTCAGACCTCCACGATCAAATGGTAAATATAATAAAGACAGACGTAATCTAGCCCTCCTGTTGTTCCATATAAATTCCACTAACTTTTTTTTAATTCTTGAGAATAAATCTAAAGGTGGTGGTAAGGGAATGTATTGAAATAAATAAAGTATTTTAGGTAAAATATTACTTTTAAGTATATTGATTCTCCCGATCATTGACATTGGTAGTGACATCCATCTCTGAATTGACTCATTGATATCTGTCATTAAGGCTTCATAGTTGGCACTGGCGACTGATTCTAGCTTAGGCACAATTTGGATTCCTAAATATTTAAACTGATTTACAACGTTGAATTGATTTACCTCAGGGTCTGGGTAATTTCTCTGGGTCTCATTTAGCATTAATATTGAAGATTTAGTTTTATTTATTTTATATCCTGATATTTCCCCAAAATTCTTTATTAAATTCAACAAGGTCGGAATTGATTTTTTTAGATTCGACATAAACAAAATTATGTCATCGGCGTACAGGGAGATTTTATGTTCTGTTGGTCCAACTTTAATTCCATATATTTGTGAATGTAAACGTATCGCCATCGCTAAAGGTTCAATTGCCATAGTAAACAGTAAAGGTGAAAGTGGACAGCCTTGTTGACATCCTCTATTGATTTTTATTGATTTTGAAATATTGTTATTTGTTAGGATTTCTGCTGTAGCATTATTGTATATTATTTGAACCCATTTTATGAAATTATTTCCAAGTCCAAACCTTTGTAAGACTTCAAAAAGAAAAGGCCATTCGACTCTATCAAAGGCCTTTTCGGCGTCCAGTGATAGGAGAGTTGTATCCGGTGCTTCTTTATTAAAATAAATAATATTAAATAGTCTTCTTACATTATGGAAGCCTTGTCTTCCCTTTATAAAGCCATTCTGATCTCGATTAATAATATTTGGTAAAATTTCTTGTATTCGTCTTGCTAAAATTTTACAGATTATCTTAAGGTCGGCATTTAATAGGCTTATTGGTCTCATATTTTCACATTTATTAGAGGGCTTACCTGGTTTTGGCAACAGTATAATTAAGGCATTATTCATGTATGATGGTAAATTATTATTTTGAAATGCTTCTAAAACCATTTCCAAAAAAGGTTTTATTAATTTATTCTTAAATTTTTTATAAAGGTCAACTGGAAGACCATCTGGTCCTGCACTTTTTCCTGATTTCATATTATCAATGGCTAGCTCAACTTCTTCTTGACTAATTTTAGACTCCAATATCTCCCTGTTTTCATTTGGAATACACGGTATAGATAGTTCGTTCAAAAACCCATTTAGTTTTGTTAAATCAGATTCATTTTTGGTATCATATAATTTTTCATAGTAATCTCTAAAGGCTCTGTTAATTTCTAAAGGATCTATAACTACCTGTCCCTTACTTATAATACTGGTAATTGGTGTTTTAATTTCTAATTGTTTAATCTGCCATGCCAATAATTTTCCTGATTTTTCACCTTGTTCATAAAAAGATTGTTTCAATCTTAGAAGACTCGAGGCAGCTCTATTCGCTGATTTTTTGTCGTATTCAGCTCTCAAAATCAGTAATTCTTTCTCCAACCTTGGATCACTTCCTGCATACACTTTTTCCTGAAGATTTTTTATTTTATGTTCCAATTGGGCTCTCTCCTCTCGAGTCTTCTTAGATTTTGAACCTGTATAACTAATAATATGTCCCCTAATAAAAGCTTTGAAAGCCTCCCACTTTACACATGCTGATGTTTGTGTAGTATTGATATCAAAGAACTCATCTATCTGTTTTTCTATGTACTTGACAAATTCCTCATCCTGAAGCCATTTATGCTGAAATTGCCATCTACCTGATTCCTTTGTCAATTTCTTATCTACATATATTATACAGCAGGGTGCATGATCAGAGATCACGATGTTATCATTAAAGCAGTTCTGAATCTTGGACCTTAATTCTGTGGAAATCAAAAAATAATCAATACGTGAGAATGTCTTGTAGATACTGGAATAACAAGAGTAGGCTTTGACTTGTGGTTTCATTTCTCTCCATATATCTAGCAATCTCAATTCTTTCATAAAATGATTAATGGTCATCCTACATCCATTGTGCGTACAGTCCAGTCCTGTTGATCTATCTATACAAGGATTCAATGTACAGTTAAAATCCCCTGCTATTATATGTTGCCCTGTAAGTGATGATAAGATAAGAAATAAATTAGCAAAGAACTTTTGATCATCTATATTGGGGCCATATAGGTTCACCAAATTTATATTTTCTAATAGCAAAGATCCTTGAATGATTACATATCTTCCAAATTTGTCTCCAATTACATTTTTCACTTGAAAAGGGACTGATTTATGTATGAGAGTCATAACTCCCCTGGCTCGGGATGAAAATGATGAGGTGAAAACACTTCCCTGCCATCTACTCCTAATTCTTTTTACATCCTCCTCTATTAGATGAGTTTCTTGTAAAAACACAATTTTTGAACCCATGTCTTTTATTTTATTCATAACTTGTTTAAGTTTTTTTAAATTTTGTAGACCTCTGCAATTCCATGAAGTTAAATTAAAATTAACGCTTTGGTTTATGATCAATAGGGAGTTTGGGATTACCTTGCAGTGTAAACATGCTCATACAGAGAAGCAAAAACATGAGTGGTTCAACATTCATCCTACAAACTACACACAAACAAATTCCCCCTTCCCACACTTGTGGCGAACCCCCCAAAATCAAAAGAAAAATTCCGTCTCCCGATATAGCCATCGACCGTTCCACATCCACGGGGAACAGCCTTCTTCATCCTCCCAATCACCCTAACTCTACTGCTTTTAATGACGTAACATTAACTCTCCTCTGTAGTTTTCCAGCTTAACTCCAAAATTTTTAGCAACTTTGTACATCATAGTTTTTTTTTTTGTTTTGTTTTTTTTAAATATATAATGCAATCTATATTTTGTAAACTTGCTATTTGCTTCAAGTCAGTCAGATGCCCGTGCAAATGCTTAATTATTCTACCTTATATTTTGTTCATGCTTAGCTCCCACCAGTCTCTTCTTGGATCTTCTTGATGAACTCCTGCGCCTCCTCTGGGGTCTTGAAGATGTGGGTTCTGCCCCCATACGTGGTCAGCAGTCTCGCAGGATAGATTACACCATGACGAATCCCAAGGTTGCGCAGCTCCTTACGTACGGGATCATACTGCTTCCTCAATTGTTGGATTCCTGTGGCCCAATCTGGGTAGAACCGCACCTGCTGATCCTGGTGTTTAATCTCTCCTTTAGCTCGTGCTGCGTTGAAGATCTTCATCCTGTCTCTGTTGCTGACAAACTTCATAATTAAGGTCCTCGGTGGTCCCTTATCGCTCCGTGGGCCAATACGATGCGCGCCCTCCAAAACCACCGCCGGCCGCAGCTCCGCACTGCCCAGCGCCTCCAGAATCCACTTTTCCAGAAAGGAACACGGGTCCCGACCTTCGGATTCTTCCGGTAGACCCACCAGCCTCAAGTTGTTCTGTCTCAACCGGGATTCCAAATCCAGAATATTTTCTTCCAGACATTTATTTTTTTTTTCCAAAGTGCGCACCTTTAATTGGAGACAATTGACTTCATCTTCAGCACTGGAAATACGAAGCTCCATCTGCGCCATTCGTTCTGCACAGTCACCCAATTCCTTTCTCATTCCTTCCAACGCTGCCATAATCCCATCAAATCTAGAGGAAAATTCCGCTCTCATTGAGCTCATAGCCGCCAGCAACGCACCTGTGTCGCTTCCTGCAGCTCCCGCTCCATTGTTAGCTTCCTTCGCCATATTTGGTGCTTTCTCTACTGCGTCACAGACCTGAAAGTCCGTTAATTTGGACTGTTTCTGCGGCTCGCTTTTTCCTCTACTTGGTTTTCCAGCCTTAGGCTTCACCGACATATCCTCGCTCAAACGCTGGGATACGTTCTGTCCCAAATGAGAGAGTTATTTGCCGATTTTTTTTCTCCAGAAGCAGAGCAGAGTGAGACGTGTCCTTCTTACGTGGCAGCCATAACCGGAAGTCCCCTTATTTTGGTTTATTATTTTGCGACACCGGAAGTGTTGGTGTTAATGTAGGTGATGAGCTTAATCAGTCATTTAAAGTGTCTCTAGTTTTATCTATGATGTCTGACCTCCATTACACAAAATTAAAATACCTATTCTAGGAAAACTATATCCACCTTAAATATACTTTATATATAAAATAATAATTCCTCGTGTCTTCACCTGATTGGCTGTTGATTCATCAACCCACACGCCTAAAACATTTAAAAGCCTCTGATATGTGCATTTATTTTGCGAAGTCTTGCCTCTTTGAGTGTATTGTACTGAGCGTTTTTTGATTGAGAGCGTTTGGCTTGAGATCAATTTGTGATGGATGGTGTTAGAAAGCGTCCCAGGTCAACTGTCTGGGAACACTTTGACCTTTTTGAACCAAAGAAAGTTAAATGTTTGCATTGCATGCAACAGCTTGCATTTTGCAATAATACAGCTACTATGTGGAGACATCTGCGGACCAAACCTCCTGATGTCTGCATTACTAGCACTACACAACTAAGTGCTGAATCCACCCAAGGCTAGCATGGTGTTTATGGTATGTATTCATGTCATTTTAATACACATATACATTTATTAGTAGAGAGTTGAGTAGAGATGCTTTATTGATCCTATAGTGGGGAAATTTACTGCTATGACTCATGACAGCTCCAGTGTGCAGATAAAGTGCCAGAAACAGAAAAACACACCAAGAAATCTCAAACACTCAAAAGAATAGTGCAAATTAAAAATTGTGCAAAAGAAGTTGAAATACAAAATGGACAGCAATAGAATGTATTAATTCATTTTCATTTCGAAATAGACAGGGGGAAGCACTGAAATGTCTTTATGTCAAACTGCTGATGAGAAATGGGGGTAGGACTAAATCAGTTTTTCTTCTTCCCGCTCCTTTTCGAGCATAAATTAATGATTTTGATATTTTACTTTCATGTATTCTGATGAATGTCTGCATTATCAGATAATGTTGTATGCAGGTTATTAATGTTATTTGATTACTTGCTTGAAATAAATGAAAATGAAATTAAAATGAAATGACATCTATTTTAAGCAAGTGAGTAAACAACACAAAATGGCCTGTATACAGCAGTATCTGACAATGCAAAGACATTCAACAGAATACATGTAAGTTCAATAATTCAAATCAATTAATTCATGCTCAAAAAGGAGTGGGGAAAAGAAAAACTTATTTAATAAAAAAAAATACAAATGGTGCAAAAAGAAATCTGCAATATAAATATTATTTATTCACATCTATCAGTATTCACAATACAATTATGCTCTTAATCACTAAAAGAGGTCATATTGTTCTGTATTTACATACAGAAAAAGAATCGATCTTTTGGAACGTTTGAAACATCTCCCCACAGCGACATCTGGTGGCCAATCTGAAAATATGACATTCAGACAGTAGAGCAGTGATGCCAACTCCCCAGCAAGGACAGTGGCTGTTGGCTGTCTGTCATCGCCTCATTTACACAGTTGACAATCAGCATATAATTGTAATAGGAGAGAGAAATAATGAGATATTTATAAGAAATAGAGATAGTTATCAGAAATAACTAGGCAAGTAATGCTCTTCTCAATCCCCCATGAACGTGAAAGAGTGCTCTTGGCCTCCTTCAGGTGTTCAGCTGTGTGTGTCTCAGGAAAATGAGTGACTCCAAGGACAGTTCTGTCTAGTCTGTCATTTTCATCAATAAAATGGCCTGTGACTGCTAGGTAAGTCCAATCACTGTTGAACAAATTGTTTTTCTGAATAAAAATACTTGAATGTACACAAGCTCACCCTTCAAATACTGATTGAGAAAAAATATCCTTTCATACAAATGATACTATAACCCCAAACACATCACAAAAAGTTAAGACAAAAAGACTAGTAATTACAATCGACATAACAGTCTTTTGATTAAATGTGATATTCTAACCCGTAACAGTAGAGGACAAAATTGATTTATGTAATGTGGGTCTAAACAAAGCATTTAAGTTAGATAGATAGATTAGTTTATTTGACAGGGACAGTGCAATAAACATAGACAATTAATCAATGACAATCAATCTGATGTGTTGCACATAGAGTGTATAGCTATTAGCTAATTTGCAACTCTTGTCCCTGGATGGGCTTTAGAAAAGAGAATCAAGTAAAGAAAAGAAAAGAAATAAAAAAAAATACACAATAACCACATACATCAATGCAAAAGGATTATAAATACACAATTATAAATATTATAAATATTATAAATACACAAATATAACAACCTGACTCACATTTGCCTATTTCAGGCCTCCCTCCCTTCGTCACTCAGTATAAACAAACACATTCATTCCTTCCCTTCATTCACTCTCACCTTGTAGACAATCAATTCATACATCATACATCATACATACAATCAATCAATTCATACATGAGTACATTCTTGTTTATTTTTCAGCCAGTTTTTAGCCTTTTTAGTGAATGTTTTAAAGTCCGTTATTATTTTAATTTCATTTGGCATTGTGTTCCAGATGTGACTGCCCTTTATAGAGAAAGCTGTTTGTCCAAATGTGGTTCTGCGGTGGAATATTTTACAGTTATTGTTAACAGAACTCCTGGTGGCTCTGCTGCTGTCCTGTCTTTGGATGAAACCAGCAAGTGGCTCGGGTGCTGATTTATGGAAACATTTGAAAGTTAATTTCAGAAAACAGAGGTCAATGAAACTCTCAAAACTCAATAGGTTGTATTTTTTTAAAACATTACAGTGATGCCACCTAATGGGCTTTTTGTCCAAGATTTTTAGGGTTTGATTATATAATGAACCTATATGTCTTATTGTGGAAGGGGCTGTTTGAGCCCAGACTGTCAAACAGTATGATATATGAGAAAAAAAACCATAGAATGCATATACAGTACAGCTGCTTCATAAGGTATGTAATATCTAATTAATTTAAAGCAGTTCAGATTTTTTTTTAACTGTTTTTGAAATTTTCTTTATATGAAGATTAAATTTGAGTTGAGGATCTAGTACAATGCCAAGGTATTTGAATTCTGTAGCTAAACTGATGTCATGATCATGTATATTAACTTTAAAACATTGCAGGTTACATTTTTTGATTGAAAAGCACATTGAGACTGTTTTCTGAAGGTTCAGCAATAGATGGTTCTGGAGGAGCCACTCTTGGACATCAACCATACTTGTAGACAGTACATCTGCAGCCTGTGCTGGAGTCTTGGCAGCTGTGTAAATAACTGCATCATCTGCATAAAGTTGGCATGTTGCAGCTGAGCAGTGTAACGGCAAGTCATTAATAAAAATGCTGAAAAGTAAAGGACCAAGAATGGACCCTTGTGGGATACCCATGCGGTTGTTTAAAAATGAGGATTTATCCTGGTGAACTTTTACACACTGTTCTCTATTCTGGAGATAAGATGCAAACCATTCTAATGTATCTGGGGAGAAGTTAAAAGATACCATTTTGTATAAAGGTAAACTGTGGTTTACAGTATCGAAAGCCTTTTTGAGATCTAGAAAAACAGCTTCTACCACATTACCCCTGTCCAAGGACTGTTTGACGTTTTCAATAAGGCAACAATTTGCTGTTTCTGTTGAGTATCCTGGTCTAAAACCAAATTGATGTGGATGAAGAAGTTGACTGTCTTGTAAGTAGTCTATCAGCTGTGTAGCTACAACTTTTTCAAGAACCTTAGACAGGACTGGTAAGATAGAGATTGGGCGGTAATTGCATATATCGTCTTTACTGCCTGATTTATGAACTGGTATGACGACAGCTTTTTTCCAGCCAGATGGAAATGTACTAGACCTAATGGAGAGATTAATGAGATGAGTCAGTGGTTTGATTAATATTTTGCTGTGCATTTTGAGAAAGGAAGTGCTCATATTGTAGATATCATTAGTTTTTGAGTTTGACAGTGTTTTAACAATACCAGCAATTAACTCCTCATTTACCTCATCAATGTGAAAAGAATCTGTTGGAAGTATTGAATTTGTGTTGAGCACATTTGGCAGCACAAAAATTTTTGTTAAGTCTTCCACAGAGCCCACAAAGTATGAATTAAATTCATTTGCCAATGTAGCCTTGTCACTGACGGTCTTGCCATTGATTCTAAGTTCCTTTACCCCCTTCTGATCGTTTTTTTTATTAGTTAAGTTATTTAAATGCCTCCATAGGGAACTGTTGTTACCCTTTGCATGATCTATCAGTTTATTGTAATAAGATACTTTTGATTTTCGCAGCTTTTGTACCACTTTCTTAAACTTTTGTACACAAGGTGATCATTTTGTAGTTTAGAGGTTAATGATGTTTTCAAAGCAGAGTCTCGCCTCTTCATAAGTTTTCTTATTTCATTATTTAACCATGGTAGGTTAATCTTCTGTTGTCTGCTATTAATTTGCTTTGTAAATTTTTCTATGGACTTTGTAATTGTTGCAGTTATAAAATTACAGCAATCGTCTACTTCATTTATTGACATGAGCTGCACCCAATTTTGATTCTCTAAGTGATGTTCAAACTCCTCATTTTTTGATTTGGGAATAATAAAATTTGATTTGTCAAAATCGACTCCCCCAAAATACTGTAGTCGTTTTTTAGTGAGTTTTCTGACAGCAAGAACCATGTCATGATCTGAGAGGCCAGTTACAAGATTATAGGTTCTGGTTATTCGTTCTGGTTTATTAGCGAATACCATGCCAATAAGTGTTCTGGATTGTTTGGTTATCCTGGTGGGTCCTTTGATCATTTGTTGGTAATTAAATTTAGTCATGAGGCTTTTCAGTTTCTGTTTGTCCTTATTATCAGACCAGTTGATATTGAAATCACCATAAAATATGGTTTCTCTGCTCCTCTCAAGTTGTTTAACCAGAGCACTTAATTCATTATAAAAAGAAGAATTGTGTGACGGTGGGTTGTACAATACTGCAATGTTGAAATTCATTACCGGTGAGAGGCATACATTAACTGCTAAACATTCAAGTGAAGTATTCAAATCAACCAATTGACATTTAAATTTTTCTTTGATGTAAATTAAAATACCTCCTCCCCTCCCTACCTGCCTGTCTTTTCTAAAACACTGATAACCCACAATATCGATCATATTAGTGTCTATGTTCCTGTGTAGCCAGCTTTCTGAGAGACAAAGATAGTCCAGATTTGAATCAGACAGTAACACTGAAATCTCGTCTCTTTTGGGGATTATGCTCCGTATGTTTAGATGTCCGCCGAGGATCCCCTTTGGTTAAGCCTTTGTGTCCCAAAGAACTCGTGCATGATTAACAGTTTGGAAAAATAGATGTTGTTTTTGCTTTCGTACAGCTCGGTTTTCGGATCTCGCCTCATTTGCAATTTGTTTAACCGCTCCTGTTTCCAGAATTTTGGTTGTAGCGCAGCTGTTTATAGCAGGATCAGATATGTGAGTCAGTTCAGTGCAATTCGACTCACCCGACTCGCTATGCCGGGCTGTAGATAGAAACAGCCAATCCGCCGGTTCAGATGTTTGTGCTAACCCAGTGGTCTGCTGTTTAATAGTGGCAGGTCCAGGGTTAAGGTGAATATCCCCTGCCAGAAGTAGCAGTGCTAATAGTACTTTAACTGTATAGCCTCTGCCATATTGCGATATTTGCTTACCCGTCATGTTTGCTTTTTTTTGTGAGCTTTTTCTCAGGGCTTTTGCAGCCCAGATAGAGTACAGGGTGAAATGGCCATGTCCAAATCCATATAAATAAGACTTTTTAGCTTCACCTTTAGTTGAGTTGGCCGGAAAACCCTTCTTGTTGCAGTTCCAGACACACAAAGACAGTAATAAGAATAAGTAGATAGGCAGAAAGTGTCCCATCAGACCACTCCTCACTCCAGTGGCAGCCATCTTTTTTTTTTTTAATCATACATTCCCATAGAAACCATATATTCCCAATGTGCCCAAAGATAAATTACCCCACAATAAATATTATAAATAGCATAAATACCCTAAAAGCACATAAGGGAAAGGAGCAATACAATTCTTTCAACCAGAGTCACTTCCTGCGCTACTAGAGGAAAACCTTCTGAGTGTCTTCAATCGAGCGTGATGCATTCACTGACTGTCCGGCCAGGAACTCCCGCTGTCGTCCTCTTTAACCTGGAAGTTAAGCACCGAATCTGTCCGGGCTCGTCCAAGGCCCTCTTGTACGCCTCGAGGAGGAGGGAATACTCCGTGCCCGAGGAGAGGTGGCAGACAGGTGGAGAGAGGAAAAGCGGTTCCTTGGTTACCGTCGCCCAGGGGAAAACCTGCAGCACACAGTGCAGCACAACTTAGCCTCCCGTGAACGCACCGGGGCTAACAAATATTCACCACACACACACACAGATAGTGAGCACGTTCCTTTACTTATCTGTTTTTACGCCTCTCATCCAGCATTAGCGTCTCCGCCACTGGTGAAATCAGGTCAATCTCCCCTCGTCCTCGGTCCCGCCCGCTGCGACTTCTCACACCGTCCTCTCTCCGCTGCGGCCCACGTGAAAAGTTCTCTGTCTTTGTTCTCCCTGAGCGTGAGAAGGCGTTATCAAGTTATTGTGACGTTTGCGGGATTCACACAAAGAAAGAGGAGAAAGATGGTTGTAATGAATAGGCTTTATTTACACACCACCGACCCCCAACTTAGTTCTGAGCACGGAGAGGAGTGGAGGTCATTCTCCCAGACCCCTGTTTTAATCATGGTTACACACACATGATACATCTTGCCCTAATCCTGCTAAACACTGCTGGGTCATTATAATGCAGTTATAATGACACAGCAGTATAACTCAGAAATAACACATTTAACACACATACAGTAACGTTTCAAACTGGCAAAGCATGCTGGGAAATCCCTGCCCCCCTTAAAATGGCCCCGACGTTACACTATATTGAGAAATGATGACCTATTTCAAAGGCAAAATTACAAACAAACCAAGATTCAACAGAAGACAGTTCATTTGTATTTCTATACATATTTAGGTTTTTTTTTAATTCACTTTTTGTCTCTTCTACATCGTTATTTCTCTCTCCTACACCATCCATTACAATTATATTGTAACGTCGGGGCCATTTTAAGGGAGCCAGGGATTTCCCAGCATGCTTTGCCAGTTTGAAACATTACTGTGTGTGTTAAATGTGTTACTTCTGAGTTATACTGCTGTGTCATTATAACTGCATTATAATGGCCCAGCAGTGTTTAGCAGGATTAGGGCAAGATGTATCATGTGTGTGTAACCGTGATGTAAACAGAGGTCTGTGAGAATGACCTCCCCGGCTCTGTGTACTAAGTGGCAAGTTGGGGGGTTGGGGTGTACAAAATAAATCTGGTTGATCAGAGCCAGCTGCTCCATTGTCTTTTTGTGTGAACCCCTGCAAACGTCACACTGGTGTCAGGAGTGGGATATGGAGCAAGATGAGGATCCAGACGAAGGTACAGCGGCCGGAGCGATTCATTGCTCAGCCGGGAACGGAGTATAGAGCTGAGACGCCGGCCCCCGGAGAGCTTCGCTACGATGGACGGAGCAGAGCAAACTAGTCCCGTTTCCCGCCCTTTTCAGGGCAGGACGGGCTGGCGATTCCAGAGCAATTAGGAGCGGCAATCAACCGGGAGATGACGGTCCCATCCATCCAGCAGCGGGCCAAGATTCCCCGCTACAACGGCGAGAACCTGTCGGATGACCGCCTGGCCCAGGTCAAGTTGGCTGCCGCGCTGATCATTGGAGGAAACCACCGTGCTGTGAGCGAGTGGAGGAGGAGCTACGGCAGATTACAGCAGCGCGTGCACGGAGGAAACAGCCGTGGCGACGCAAGGAAGGACGGCTTCCGCTGCACAGAGCCAGGGTACATGGCATGGTACTGCCCCGCACACAGCGCACGACAAACTGTCCCCTCGCCGACGCTAAATTAGAGCGAGGTGGCATGGACGGGGAAAAAGCCGCCTCCTGCAGATGCTTCCCCCGGCAGATGACGTCACAGGCGCAGAAGCGACGCAGCGGAGTGAGCAGGACGAAGATGTGGCCATTTTCCAGGCGCGGCAAGGGCTGGACGCATGGACGCGGGCCAGCGGCCGCCTGGAAGAACTGGCAGCGGTGGGAGTCGGCCGGAGCGGGCCTGGGACTCCCGCTGCCAGGGAAGGGACTGTGTGTGGTCCTACAGAGGCTGTCAGATGTGTCCATCCGCCCGCTGATGGCCAAACCGGAACCCTACCCCAACCAGATGCTCTGACCGAGACTCAGATGGCCCGTGCATGCCGCCCTGGCACCGGGCTGACTCGCGTTGGATTTCTGAAAGTGGACTTTGAATTTTCTGGGGACAGAAACCAGTCCAGGGGGGGGCAGTGTAACGTCGGGGCCATTTTAAGGGAGCCAGGGATTTCCCAGCATGCTTTGCCAGTTCGAAACGTTACTGTGTGTGTTAAATGTGTTACTTCTGAGTTATACTGCTGTGTCATTATAACTGCATTATAATGACCCAGCAGTG
This sequence comes from Pholidichthys leucotaenia, assembly GCA_020510985.1. Lineage (NCBI taxonomy): Eukaryota > Metazoa > Chordata > Actinopteri > Cichliformes > Pholidichthyidae > Pholidichthys > Pholidichthys leucotaenia. The sequence continues at coordinate 25,458 of JAJAQF010000057.1, forward strand.
TTTAGCAGGATTAGGGCAAGATGTACCATGTGTGTGTAACCGTGATGTAAACAGAGGTCTGTGAGAATGACCTCCCCGGCTCTGTGTACTAAGTGGCAAGTTGGGGGGTTGGGGTGTACAAAATAAATCTGGTTGATCAGAGCCATCTGCTCCATTGTCTTTTTGTGTGAACCCCTGCAAACGTCACAATATGCTGATTGTCAATTGTGTAAATGAGGCGATGACAGACAGCCAACAGCCACTGTCCTTGCTGGGGAGTTGGCATCACTGCTCTACTGTTTGAATGTCATATTTTCAGATTGGCTACCAGATGTCGCTGTGGGGAGATGTTTCGAACGTTCCAAAAGATCGACTCTTTTTCTGAATCAGTTGTTCCAAATGATTCGATCGCTTCAGTGTTCCATTTCTGCCATCCCTACTGGTCATAACTCAAGACGAGGACATGGCTCAAACCCATGTTCTGACACAAGGCTTTTCATTCCTCAGAACAAACACATTTTCTCTGCTGGATCACACTTTTAGGAAGAAAATAAAACTGCCAAATGAATTTTACAATTTTAAACTTACAATTACAAGTTTCCCATAATATAAAAAAAATTCTCACATAGAAATTGCAACCTGTGAGAGAGAAGTTCCACATTTAACCTCATGATGTTTTCCTGATTGCCATACACCTTTTGTCCTCTGGGGTAAAAATGACCCCGCCTGGTTTGACTGTTATGTAAAGCAAGTTCTATAAATTGTCAGTCAATTCTGTTGCAACTTTAGTCTGACTTCAGTCGCCATTACAACAGGCAGCAAAGAGATCACAGGCCCTAAAATAAGCTGGTGAATCAGGCAGCAGGTGTGTAGTCACACAGGTCTGCTTGATGAGCTCCAGAGCCAAGAAAACAGAGACAGGACTGGAGGGGGGAGACACCTCACCTGATCATGATTCCTTGACACATCCATAAAAATTCATGTCCAGTCAGACGAGTCTTTTCTGCCGACTGATAAAAGACTGATGAACATGATAGAAGAATGTTGGAAAAAGGCTCTAAAAATATCAGTAACTTTCTCAGAAGTTGGGGCTCATTGAAATGAGTAAATTAAAGAAACAATCTGCATGTCTAGATGAAGTAATAAAGTGTAGATGTTTAACAGTTTAGTTTTCCAGCAGGAGATCCAAAGAAAGAATGAGAGTCAAGTTTAAAAGCTGAACTAAATGATGAAAACATTCATTCCCAACAGAATTTTAGGATTTTTTTTTTTTGTAAATTTACTCAAAATAAACCAGTGAAATCTGCCATTCACATTAGTATTCAGACACTTTCCCAAACCAGTAGAGCTGCAGCTCAGGTGTCTCCTGTTTCTCTGGATCATTGCTGAGATGTTTCTCCACCGTGACTGGAGTCCACCTGTGCTGAACTGAACTGATGGGACGTGGTGTGGAAAGACACACACCTCTCTATAGAAGGACTCACAGCTGACAGTGAACATCGGAGCCAAACCAAACCAAGCCATGAGGTCAGAGGAAGCGCCGACAGAGCTCTGCACAACCTCTGGGCCCAAACCCAATCTTGGGTTGGGCTCCAGAAAGCTAGAAATAGGTGGCAGAGATCTGGACCTCTGAAGAAAATGCTGTACACACTAAATCAATAAATCAGGTAAAATACCTTGAACATGAAGATTAGGTGAAAGTGACACTCTGCTATAAATCAAGTTTTTTTTCTCGTTAGCATGTCTGTAAAATGTTTTGATGACTTCCAACACATATCAAGAGTTAAATCACTCTTATGTGTCATGTCTGTGTTTTTCTGCTGTGAAAGTTCAGTTAAAGCGTACCTGTGGTGGTCGTCTAAACGCATTCATCTTGAAAACATTAGGCAAAGTATTTGTTATTTGGTTAAATAATTATTTCCAACCATATACCACCAGAGAAATATGCAAATACGACCGCAGGCATGGCCAGCCAATGAAAACTCTGGGCGCAGCCATGACACATGCGGATGTGACGTCATATCGTTGCCAATACTCCGCCTGTATGAGTGTCTAGGGTGCTTATGTGAGTGTTTTTATTCTATTATGGCTGAATTGTCGGACTCTGAGGAAGAATTTGTCCAACATGGCTACAGGTTTGAGCCAGAAAGGTCTTCTGAGGGTTAAAGTGACGAAGTGGTCCTCACACACAACGCAATTTCATCTGAAAGGAGACGTCTGTGCCCTGTTCTGAGATTGCGCAATCACTTTTCCGCTATGATCTTCTGACAAGGTGAGCTGGGTTTGGGTTCACAAAAGAAGTGTTTGTGGCAGTATAAAATAATATAAAATAATTATCTTTGTTTTTTCGCTTATCATTGAGACATCCAAAGGCTTTACATTCCGCCATGTTGCGATATCCATATCGCATTGTATGTTTTTGTTGTAACAGGAGCCTACTGCCTGCTGTCTGCTCCTCTGTATAGCGGCGAGGGAGGAGCCGAATCATCTGCCGTCTGGCGGCTGTTACGAGCTCAGATCAGACGAGACGACCCGCTGAATTTAAGCATTTATTTATTTATTTTCTACTCGTTTTAGTTCTGCATTTAATATGAACCCTGAGTTTGAAATTGAATTTGAATATCCCCAAAGCCACTGCTCATCCGGGCACTCCAGGCTCAGCCAATATTGATCCAGATCGCGGTGCCAACGATATTATGTCACAGGAAGCGTCCTGGCAGGCCATGTAGCCGCTAGTATGGCTGCTCGCATGTTTTGCTGACATCGCTGAACCAGCACATCAGCAATGGATTTATATCAAATTGCTTTGAACATGAATATCAACTTAAACTTGAACTAGAACGTGAGACAGGGGCTCAAATAATATCTTTTTTTCACGACCACCACAGGTACCCTTTAAGCTCCTCCCCTTGGAAAAAGGCAAGTTTAGACGGAGTGTTTTTGGTGATGTCACCATAACAGGTGAACCAATCAGGACTAAGCACTGGCTGTCCAGATTTACCAGCTGTGCAGACTTGTGTGCTGGTGGGCAGGATGTGGGCGGGGCCTAATTAGATCCTGGTGTTTGAAGGAGGAGGAAAAGGGAAAAGATTTTTACAAGCAACTGTCAGACAGTGAAAGTTTATTTGTGGAAAAAAAGGGCATCAGAAGCCATTTTAGACGATGTAGATTTGTTTTGAAGGATATTTGGATCCACCAGAGTTTGTCTTTAACTCCAAACATTCTTTTAACCTGTTTCATAGAAAACTTCCTGTGATTTTTTTTGAATGTAAATTTGAGACTTTTATCTTGTAAATTCACGACTTTTTAATGCTAAATTTTAACTTTTTTCTTTTAAATTTGAGGCTGGTCACCTTTTGACTCTTGTTCTCATACCTGCAATTCATTTATTTTTTTCTCATAAATTTGTAACATTTTCCTGATAATTTTGGGATTTTTTTTTTTTGTTCGTCTGTGAATTTTTTTCAAGACAGCTTTCAAATGACTTTTTATTGCAACAATCTGCAGCTTTATTGATGTGGAAACTAACATGTATTTGATGTCATTCATTTCAATACTCAATTTTCCTGAAGATGGTGCCATGATGCAGAAGTCAAGGGGCGGGGCTTAGCCTCTCTGTTGTGTAGTTTAATGATGTAGTTTTGTGTCCGTATGTAGGTGTTGTCTCTGCTATGGATCAGGACCCAGAGGACAGAGTCCGTCCCTCTAAACCTCTGTGGGGGGACCATGAGGTCCAGACCAAAGGTCAAAGGTGAGAGGACCATCTCTAACTGTCCAGGACTCTTCTCCATGTCAGAGCTCAGCACTCACATCACCAGACCTTCATTATTCACATTCACAGGTCAGAGCAGCACACTGGACCTGGACCTGGACCTAGACCTGGACCTGGACACAGCTGTGTCTCCATCAGGAGTGACAGGTCCAAGGACTTCCCTCTTGTCTTCAACCGTGACCATGATGATCCAGCCCAAAGGTGAGAAAGTTTCAAGTGTGTATCAGTGATGAAGATGTTAACTCTGACTGTGAAAACTCCTCCAGCTGTTTCTGGTTTTTCTGAAGCTTGAAGCTCTAATTTCCTTCATCATGACAGCCTCATGTGTTCATCTACACTGATGAAGAAAACTAGATGTTAAAGGGCTCATTGACTGAAAATGTTGAGTTTGTAGGTTTTAACTGTCTGAAATGAGTCTCCTGGTCACCTGATTATCCAACAATTTTCAAAACAGTCAATTCTCTTAAAAAACTCACAGCCTTGATCTCGTTTTTCTCTCCCAGAAACGCCAGAAACATTTTTGACTTTTCTGTGGAATTCTGATACGTCATGTCTGGAAAAAAACGACCCACCGTCGTCCTTGAGACCCGCCCACTGCTCTATTATTGGCCCGCCTAGCTGTCTATCATGTAGATGGAAGTGGTGCTAAAGGTAGCCTATTAGCCCCCAAGCTAACACTGGTACCAGGAAGCTGGAACCGAGCGTGGCATATATTGTTATTTTCTTCAGATCTTAGTCCCCCTAATAACCATCCCTGTTCCCACCTGGTTCACCAGTCCACAGTCTACAATGAGCCTCGCGTTGCTCCAGCCCGTCTTCTGGTGGTTTCATTGTGGTTCTGTGGCGGGGCTCTGGCATGCCGGTCACGGGGAGCTGGCCGTCAGTGCCAGCGGCTCTAGGCAGCATCCCCGGGTTGCGGCAACTGCCTGCGCCACAGCATACCCCCAAACTAGACTACACCCGGGGTTAAAGTGGCCTAGGCTAGATTATACCCCGGGCATATTATGGCCGAGGCTAATTTATGCCCCCCAAGGATTACGCAAAAACTACTGGATGGATCTTCGTGAAAATTTCCCCAGAGGTAGCCCTTGGGCCAAGAATGAACCTGTTACATTCTGGTGATGATCTGAGAATGCATACCTCCACCAAGGCTCTTATCTTCTCACAGTGTTAGCTAGAATCCTCCAAAACTCCTGGATGGATGTGGATGAAATCTTTTACCAGAGGTGGTCCTTGGCCTCGTGCAGATTTGAAACTCTTTTCCAGTTTTTAAATTGTGTTGATGGGGCAAGTAAAACCAGAATTATGATCAACAATTTCCATCATGTTTTTCAGACTATTTCCATCATGTTTGGTGAACATTTGGAGCAGCAAAACAATGTTCAAAACAGAAAGTGAAATGGAAAGTAAAACCAAAAGTACGGATTTGAAACGCTGTTTGACGCTGATAGATGATGTAAACACTGAGATCTGGTTTTAATATTGTAGCACTGCCACATAAAGTGCTTCATAAAGTGCAATGCATCAACATGTTATGCTGATGCATTGCATTTTATGAATAACATTATAAATACATAAAGATAGGCCTTATTATCATAAATGATAAAGTATAATTGTAGCCAAGGGGACGGGCGGTTAAGCCGAACTGGTGGTGTCCAACCAGGGATTCAAACCCACAACCTCAGGCTCCAGGGTCCAGCACTCTACCTGTGTCACTAAGAGGGTCGACCCACTTAGCAAGCCGAGTAGGAATGCTTTGATTGACTCTGCTACATAATCTAGAAAACTTCATTTGTTGTTTGTGATCCTATACAGTGGTGTGAAAAAGTGTTTGCCCCCTTCCATCCATCCATCCATCCATCTTCTACCGCTTTTCCGGAGGTCCGGGTCGCGGAGACAGCAGTTCAAGCAGAGAAGCCCAGACTTCCCTCTCCCCAGCCACCTGCTCCAGCTCTTCAGAGGGGATACCAAGGCGTTCCCAGACCAGCTGGGAGACATAGTCTCTCCACCGAGTCCTGGGTCTGCCCCGGGGTCTCCTCCCAGTGTGACGTGCTTGAAACACCTCAAGTGGGAGGCGTCCAGGAGGCATCCTAATCAGATGCCCACACCACCTCAACTGACTCCTTTCAATGTGGAGGAGCAGCGGTTCTACTCTGAGCCTCTCCCGGATGACTGAGCTCCTCACCCTATCTCTGAGGGTGAGTCCAGCAATCCTACGGAGAAAGCTCATTTCAGCCGCTTGTATCTACGATCTCGTTCTTTCGGTCATTACCCAAAGCTCGTGACCATAGGTGAGAGTAGGAACGTAGATTGACTGGTAAATTGACAGCTTTGCCTTAGAACTCAGCTCCCTCTTCACCACAACAGACCGGTACAACATCCGCATCACTGCAGATGCTGCTCCAATCCGTCTGTCGATCTCTCGCTCCATTTTCTCCTCACTCGTGAACAAGACCCCAAGATACTTAAACTCCTCCACTTGGGGCAGGAGCCTGTCCCCAACCGGTATGGGGTTACCGGGGCCCCACCCTGGAGCCAGGCCTGGGGGAGGGGCTTGAAGGCTTCTGGTGGCCGGGTTTCCACCCATGGGACCTGGCCGGGCTCAGCCCGAAGGAGTTACATGGGTCCGCCCTCCAGTGGGCTCACCACCTGCAGGAGGGATCATGGGGGTCCGGTGCTATGTGGATTAGGTGGCGGTCAAAGGCGGAGACCTTGGCGGACTGATCCCAAGCTTTCTAAACTGCCCCCTTCCTGATTTCTCATTTTTTTCTATATTTGTCACATTTAAATGTTTCAGATCATCAAACAAATTTAAATATTAGACAAAGATAACACAATTAGATGCAAAACGTAGTATTTAAATGAAGGTGTTTATTACTAAGGGAAAAAAATCCAAACCTAATTGGCCCTGTGTGAAAAAGTGATTGCCCCCTAAACCTAATAACTGCTTGGGCCACCCTGAGCTGCAACAATTGCAAGCAAGCGTTTGCGCTAACTGGCAGTGAGTCTTTTACAGCACTGTGGAGGAATTCTGGCCCACTCATCTTTGCAGAATTGTTGTAATTCAGCCACATTGGAGGGTTTTCAAGCATGAACCGCCTTTTTAAGGTCATGCCACAGCATCTCAATCAGATTCAGGTTAGGACTTTGATTGCAATTGTTGCAGTTCAGGGTGGCCCAACCAGTTATTAGGTTTAGGGGGCAATCACTTTTTCACACAGGGCCATTTAGGTTTGGATTTTTTTTTTTTTACCCTTAATAATAAACACCTTCATTTAAAAACTGCCTTTTGTGTTTACTTGTGTTATCTTTGTATAATATTTAAATTTGTTTGATGATCTGAAACATTTAAATGTGACAAACATACAAAAAAAAATGAGAAATCAGGAAGGGGGCCAACACTTTTTCACACCACTGCAGCTGTCTAAGTTTCACAGTATTGTTGCATTTATTAATGCTGAGCTGAGCTGTCAGAACGACCGCGGGGTGACGGGGCTGCAGGCTTGTGAGATTGAGCCTTTTTTCTCTTCCTTTAGAACTGCAGTTTATCCTGAGCTCAGAGTCTTTTTCCGTTATTTTAAAGACATGAACTTCCAGTTATTTTTGGTGGAGGATCTGGACTCTTTTTCTTTTTCTTTTTTTTTTGCCAGAGAAGATTTGTGGGGACGTTGCTACGGACTGTTTTTTTTCTTTCGTGTTTGGATGTAGCATCTGTACATGATGTGAGACTGAGTGTAACGGACTGAGAAATTATATTTAGTTGTTGATAAGAACAATTTTATGTACCGTAAACCTGCAAAGAAATAATTTAATGTGTAACTATTATTTTTTGTCTTTTGTGTTCAATTACAGCACAATCTTAACACCATATTTGCTTGTGCATTTGAAATCATTTGTAACCCATTTTTTTGGGTAATAGTCTCTATTTAATAGTTGATTGTTACAATATTATAGGAGAAAAATATTTACCTTTGCATCAAAGTGGGATGGGCAGGCATGGAATTTACTTCGATATATACAGAGCATCCAGAAAGTCTTCACAGTGCTTCACTTTTTCCACATTTTATGTTACAGTCTTATTCCAGAAGGGATTAAATTCATTTTTTTTTAAATATTTTTATTGAATTTTCTTGGCTGTACATACAGGATTAGTTCTACAGATTCATGTAGCAAATATACTGACATGGTTTTAGACCCAAAGAGCAGACACGACTCGAGAATAACACAATTAATTCTTTATTGAAGATAATGTGTGTGTGTGTGGGTGCGTGTGTGCGTATCTGTGTAGGAGTGTGTTGTATGAATGTATCCGCTGGGGCGAGCAGAGCACCGTGCAACCTGGCAACCCTATGGACACACAAACAGAGGGAGCGTTAGTGGCTAACCTTGCAGGAGATGCACACGATAGTACAGTGCTTACTGTTTGCGGTGTGGAGGTGAAACACAGGTTAAGCTCAGCGGCTGCAGCCAGGAGGACAGTCCCACAGTCCCAATGGTGGTAGAATGGGCAGGTGAAGCAGTGCAGTTTAGTCCGCCGCCAGGAAAGAGAGAAGTCCGCCACCACGGATCTCCACCTGTACACAGAGGACTCAGAGTGGTAAGGAATAGATGTAGGCTTACTTGGGTGAAGGAGAAGGTTGGTCCTGGTGTCGACAAGCAGGACTGGAGAATAGGTGAGGCTTGGAAGCTCAGCTTGGAGATTTGGTGAGAGCAGGTCTCAGGGTACGGAGACAGACGACTCCGCGCTGATCTCAGGGCCTCACAGTTTAAATACCCCAGGCTGAGATGGAGAGCAGGTGTGCACGCAGCTGAGGATGATTGGCAGCCATGACATATACAGGCTGAATATAAAACAAAGAATCCACAATGTATCAACACCCCAAAACACTGGTAAACCCTGAACAAAACAGAGAGAAAAAAAATTCAGGAAAAAAAATAATGGCAAGACAAAAGCCCTGTACACACCACCCATTCATAAAAGCAATCAACAGCACGTAAGATAGGACATGCATGGGGGGGGGGGGGGTCGCCAGTTGGATAAACAACGATGAAATATTGTCAACCAGAGCATATCAGAATAAACAGACTGATGAATGTCTTTCAGTCTAATTGTAGACCATCCAGCTCTTTCACAAGGTTTATAAAGCCGTCCCAAATGCTGTGAAAGTCATGGAGGACACCATTTACAGTGGATCGAATCTTTTCCACTTTAAGATTAGACATAATATTACGAATGAGGTGAGTGTGGATGGGTGGGGCGGCGTTTTTCCAATTCAACAATATTAATCGTCGTGCTAGTCAGGATGCAAAAGCGAGAACCTTATTCTGTTGGAAAGTTGTAGATGTGTTTGTTGGGGGTTCCCCAAAAATAGCAGTCGGGGGGGAAGGACAGATATTTTTCTTCAATATTCTACAGAATAAATTTAAGAGTGAGGACCAGAAATGATCGAGCTCAGAACATCCCCAAAACATGATAAAGGGTCGCAGGCAGTAGTTTGCATCTATCACACAGGGGGTCTGTGTTCAGATATATTTTAGCTCGGGCAGATGTGGAATAATGGAGTCGATACAATACTTTAAACTGGATCAAACTGTGACGTGCACAAATTGATGAAGAGTGTACACGTTTAAGGACCGTGTCCCAAATATCATCCTCAATGTCAAAACCAAACTCATCTTCCTTGTGTTGTTTCATGATAGCGAATGAAGGTGTATTAATTGAAAAAGTATATTCGTATATTTTAGTATATATGAATATACTACAAGAATCTAGTATATTCATATATACTAAAAGAAGAACACTTACAAGTGTTGGAGATTCTGTACGGCCCTGGCAGCCCAGCTAAAAAAGAAGAGGAATGAGTGGCAAGAGGGAATAAGGGGTTATCCAGAATAGGAGAGAATAAAGAAATACCATGTATACCAAGGGTCAACTTAAACTGCCTCAAGATCTTCAGCAAATGCCACACCACCACGTTCTTTTTGGAAATGGACACCGGAAGAGGAAGCGACGCTCCAAGGAGAGCTGCCGGAGAGTAGGGACAACACAATGAGGCCTCAATGTTAACCCAGGCGGGGCGGTTTGTATTATCTGGAGGAAGAAGCCAGAAAGACATGTTACTCAGATTAGCAGCCCTATAGTAGTATTGAAAATTAGGTGAGGAAAGCCCTCCCAAATGTTTAGGCCTCTCAAGAAATTCTTTACATATCCTTACTGGTATCCCCGCCAAATAAAACCAGAAATTAATTGTTGCAGTGTTTTAAAAAAATGAGTGCAGGATGAAGATTGGAAGACATTGAAACAGGTAAAGAAATTTGGGGAGGGTATTCATTTTCACTGAATTAAGTTTGCTAATTAAAGAAAGTGGAAGGGCAGCCCATCTTGCAAAGTCAGATTTACACCGTTCAAGAAGGGGGTGAAATTAGCATGGAAAAGTTTTGAATATGACCTAGTAATAGTTATGCCAAGGTAATGAAAAGAATCCTTCACAGTTTTAAAAGGTACATTGATTAGGAGAGTGGAGGAAGAAATTAAAGAGAAATACTCACTTTTCTGCAAATTAAGCTTATAACTAGAAATGGCTCCAAAAGCAGTGAGTGTTGAAAAGACATGGGGGAAAGTCATGGTAGGGTTTGTGATAAAAAGAAGGAGGTCAACCACATAAAGAGAGACTGTATGTACCTGACCACCCCGGAGAATTCCCTCTATCCTATTGTGCTGTCTCAATGCTATAGCAAGAGGTTCTATAGCAGCAGCAAACAAGAGGGGGCTCAGAGGGCACCCCATCTCGTGCCTCTGTGTAAGTGAAAATGATCAGACATTAGTTGGTTGGTTAGAATGGAGGCCATAGGTGATGGCATATAACAGCTTAACCCATGAGATGAAACTGGGGCCAAAGCCAATTTTGCCCAATGTGAAGAAGAGGTAATCCCACTTGACACGGTCAAAGGCCTTTTCCGCAGCGAGTGAAATAACAGCCTCATGAGCAGAGTGCACAGAGGGAGTGTGTAAAATGTTGAGTAGTCTGCGCACTGTTAACCGTTCCTGCCTCTCGTCTCCTAACCGTGGTTGGGGGACGCAGGGGAGATCTGTCTTCTCCAGGGCCGGAGGCAGCTTTTTTCCTCCAGGGTCAACTCCCGAGTAAACCTCACTCTTGTTAAGCAGGAGATATGGTGGTACACAGAGGCACAGGCCGTATTGCTGAAGCGTTGGGGCTTTATTCACCGACTGCACTGCTATTAACAACAATTTCTACCTGCTCCGGTCGCCTCGCTCTCTGTCTCTCATCCGCCCAAAATCATACACACTGTTCACTCGTCGGGGCCATTTCACACACACCTGGGGCGCGCCTCGGCTGCGCGCACGCACTCACTCACGTTCACGCACTGAGCTGTCCTGTCTAAATACATAAAAGAGACACATCTTACAACAGCACATTAGAAAATAACTGTCTGTTATGAATGACAGGAGGGCCAGGAGTCGTGGTCAGCACCCACTCTGGCATTGAAGTCTCCAAGGAGAATGAGTTGTTCAGAGTTGGGGATGATCCTGACAGTTGTTGCGAGATTCTCGTAGAACTCGTCTTTTGCTTCTGGTGTGGCTGTCTGTGTTGGGGCATACACACTGACGAGCGTGACTGGGCCTTCAGTGGTGTTCAGGCGGAGGGTGAGGAGTCGTGCAGAGCCAGTGCTGCCCGGTTCCACCATCTTCAGCAGAGTGTTCTTCACTGCGAAGTCCACTCCGTGTTCCCTGTGTTCGTCACTGCCCTTTCCCTGCCAGTAGAACGTGTAGTCCTTCTCTCTCAGTGTGCCTGCATCAGCTAACCGTGTTTCCTGGAGAGTGGCGATATCCACTCCCAGTCTCTTCAGCTCATTATTGATGATGGCAGTCTTCCTGGTGTCGTTGATGTCCTTGAGGTTAGCAGCGAGTCCTGTCATCATAGTGCGGACGTTCCAAGTTCCCAGTTTTAGAGTTGGTCTCTTTTGTTTTATTGTCTTGCCTGGTGCGAAGGTTCTCAGCCTGCTGTTTGGATTTCTCCTTATCCCCATGCACCCAATGAGGAAAGCAAGCTGTGGTGGGACAACACCTTATTGGCTGGGGGCTGCCCAGCTTGAGGCGGGCGGTAGCTGTCCAGTGAGATCTGATGATCCCTCCCACCGTCGGGAACAACCCCTGGCGCCACGCTCTACGCCAATTGAGCAGTGGCTTATAACCGGTAACTGTCATTCCCCGTGTTCTGTCTACGCCAAAGGTGAAGCTGGAGTGTCCTCTCCAGTGATCCGGTGTTCTACCTTCCAGCGTTGGGCGTTGGTAGGATTCAAGCCTGGGCAGGAAGATATGGAGGACAAGATGTTGCCCATGCAGCATGTCCCCCCTCTCCACGTCACTGATGAATCCAAAGGAACAGCAGGGCTGCTACAGTTTGGCACCAGCGCCGTTGCAGGAGCTGCCAGAACGATGTTGAGCACAACATAGAACTGCCTTAGGGGCTCCGACTCCGGATTTTTCCTCAGGGTTGACTCCCGAAGCCTTTCCCGTGACCGGGTATGCCGCAAGGCAGCAGAGGTTTGAAATCAGGGTTTACCTTCCCCTAGATGGGCTACCTTCCCAGGTTGACGAGCCACCATCTACCTGAAGCATCTGGTTTTAAGGCGCCAGAGATCCGCCCTCACCCCTTCTCCTATTAGTAAAAGCAGTTCCGCCGGGCTTAGAGACCAAACCACACGGGCAGGCTAGGAGTTGGACTTAGTTGTCAGAGGCTTTTCGAGACGCACGCCATAAGGAGCATTTTATGAGCACTGGGAGCTTAACCCCAGTGCCGCTCCTGGCTATGACAACCTTGGAACCCTTGGAACAACGGACAGCGGCTGCTCGAGTTCTGCACACATCACGATCTGTGCATCACAAACTCGTTCTTCAAGACCAAGCCCCAACACAAGGTTTCCTGGCAACATCCGCGCTCAAAGCACTGGCACCAGCTAGACTTGATCCTGACCAGGCGCACCTCACTGAAGAACGTGCTAATCACCCGTTCGTTCCAGAGTGCAGATTGCGACACAGACCATTCATTGGTGTGTTGCAAGGTCAAGCTGCAGCTGAAGAAATTCCATCGTGCTAGACAACCTGGAAAGGCACGGATTGACACCAGCAAGATGGCCCAACCAGAACTTGTTGAGCAGTTTGCCTCCACCTTTGAGAAGGAACTTGGTGTACCACAAGGAGGAGAATCTGCAAAGCAGAAGTGGGAAGAGCTGCGAAACACCATCTACCGCACAGCCTTGGCTACCTTTGGGAGGAAGACCTCGAAGTCACAGGACTGGTTTGATGCCAAGTTGACCGAGATGACCCCCGTCATTGAAGCCAAGCGCTCAGCACTTGCTGAGTACAAGAAGTACCCAAATGAGAAGAATCTCCAGATTCTCAGGGCTGCGAGAAGCAAAGTTCAGCAGACTGCTCGGCGCTGTGCCAACGAGTACTGGACTCAGCTCAGCCAAGACATTCAAACTGCTGCCATAACAGGGAACATCCGTGGTATGTACGATGGCATCAAGAAAGCACTTGGTCCGGCTCAGAGCAAGACGGCCCCCCTCAAATCTTCCACTGGGGAGATGATCACAGAGAAGAACAAGCAGATAGAGAGATGGGTGGAACACTACTCCGACCTCTACTCTAGACAGAACACCGTGACACCGTCAGCCCTTGATGCCATCAACTGCCTGCCATCCATGGACGAACTTGATGCCGAGCCAACCATCGACGAACTCAGTAAGGCCATTGATAGCTTGGCCGCTGGCAAGGCATCCGGCAACGACGGCATACCCCCTGACCTGATCAAGCACTGCAAGACCGCCCTACTGCTGCCATTGCATGACGTCCTCTGCCAGTGCTGGAAGGAAGGTGCCGTACCACAGGACATGAGGGACGCCAAGATCATCACCCTCTACAAAAACAAAGGGGATAGAAGCGACTGCAACAACTACAGGGGCATTTCCCTCCTCAGTGTTGTTGGCAAAGTCTACGCACGAGTTGTTCTCGTTCGTCTACAGAAGCTTGCCGAACGTGTCTACCCCGAGTCTCAGTGTGGCTTCCGCGCTGAGCGATCGACGGTAGACATGATATTCTCCATCCGCCAACTCCAGGAGAAATACAGAGAACAGAACATGCCTCTGTACGTCGCCTTCATCGACCTCACCAAAGCGTTCGATCTGGTCAGCAGAGAGGGCCTTTTCAAGATCCTGCCAAAGATAGGATGCCCACCAAAGTTGCAAAGCCTCATCGAATCGTTTCACACCAACATGCAGGGGATAGTGCAGCACGATGGCAACGTCTCAGAGCCATTCAACATACGCAGTGGAGTGAAACAGGGCTGTGTACTTGCGCCAACCCTCTTTGGGATTTTCTTTGCTATGCTCCTGAGGCATGCCTTCAGCACAGCAACAGAGGGAATCTACCTGCACACAAGATCTGACGGCAGGCTTTTCAACCTCGCCCGCCTGAAAGCCAGAACCAAAGTACGCGAGGCTCTAATCAGAGACATGCTGTTCGCAGACGACGCTGCAGTCACAACCCACACACAGCAGGAGCTTCAGACCCTGATGGACCGCTTTTCCCAGGCATGCAAGGACTTCGGGCTTACCATCAGCCTGAAGAAGACTAACGTCTTGGCGCAAGGCACGGAAGCACCACCAACCATCACCATTGATGACTACAAGCTGGAGGTCGTGAATCAGTTCACGTACCTGGGGTCCACGATCAGCAACAACCTCTCCCTTGATACAGAGATCAACAAGAGGATTGGAAAATCAGCCTTCACACTCGCTCGCCTCACCACACGAGTGTGGGAGAATCCCAGACTCTCTGTCAAGACGAAGATGGCAGTGTACAATGCCTGCGTCATCAGCACACTGCTCTATGGGAGTGAGACGTGGACAACATACGCCCGGCAGGAAAAGAGACTGAACTCCTTCCACTTGCGCTGCATTCGCCACATCCTGGACATATCCTGGCAGGACAAAGTGCCCAACACAGAAGTTCTGTCCTGCACCGGCCTTCCCTCCATGTTCACTCTACTCAGGCAGCGCAGGCTCCGCTGGCTAGGCCACGTTCACCGTATGGAGGATGGCAGAATCCCCAAAGACGTCCTCTATGGAGAACTGGCAACTGGCAGGAGAGACGTTGGCTGCCCACAGCTGCGCTTTAGAGACGTCTGCAAGAGAGACATGAAGGCCCTGGATATCAACACAGAGCGCTGGGAGGACCTTGCAACGGACCACTCCAAATGGAGAGGCACCCTGACCAGACAGCTCAAGGCGGGTGAAGAGAGACTGACTGCTGCAGCAGATGAAAAAAGGACCCGCAGGAAGAACCGCCACAGACCCAGCAGCACGGAGACCACCCACAAGTGTGACCTGTGTGACAGGCACTGTCATTCGCGCATCGGCCTGTTCAGCCACAGGCGGTGCTGTTCCAGCAGAGTAGGCGTTTAGGATTCTCTTCCATGGTCATCATAGACCGACGGAGGCCGACGAATCTATGAATGAAGCCGGTCTGATCGTCAGAGATAATCGAAGGGAGGATTAGTTCTAAACTCTGATCAAGAGTTTTGGCCAGAATTTTGAAGTCCTAATTAAGAAGGCTTATTGGTCGATAAGAAGAGTAGTACAGGGGGTCTTTATCCTTCTTTAATAAAAGTGAAATGGTGACTTGATATAAAGTTGGGGGGAGTGCTTTTACCTGAAATGACTCCATATACATTGTGTGTAGGAGAGGCACGGGCTTGTTACAAAATTTCTTATAGAATTCGGCTGGGAAGCCATCAGGCCCCGCAGTCTTCCCACTCTGCAAAGACAAGATTGAAGTTTTTATTGTTTCAGGGGAGACTGTTTCTTCAAGTGATGCAACATCATCTGGATTAAGTTCAGAATTAGAATCAGAAAAGATTTATTGCCAAGTACATTCACAAGTAATAACTGGTAAATATACGAGGGATTTGACTTGACACTGAGAACGACATAGTTGACATTTTCAGTGACGTGGCAGCGTCAGTGACGCGCCTGTCAGCAGAATGGGAACAGGAAGCAATGGGGAAGAAAAAGGATAAACATAATAGGAGAGAGAAAAAAGCATTGTTTGTCAGAATACAGTTCATATATATGATCAATATTATGATTACAAGAAAAAAACTCTCAATGCACAAATAGCAGACAATAGAATCCATACAATGACACAAAGAGAGCAGTGAATGAGTAATCTTCACATCAGTATAGTGAGTCAGTGTGAGTGAAGGTGTTGAGTGAGGGTGTTGATATCAGTTAAGGACAACAAAGTCTCTTCAGCAGCAGATGTTATGTCTACCGTCTGGGCAAAGACGCGTGTCCTTAGCACGGCAGATGGAATAGTTTGCCAGACAGCTGGCTGTCCTTGAGAGTCAAATGCTGCCCGCCATGTTATGAAAACAAAAATATACTGAAGATAATCTGGAGGACTGTGTGCTGAGGGCGTCAAAACAGGTCGAATAGCACTGACTTCAGAGAAAAAACTTTATATTCTCTTACAGATTCAGTGCTCAAATCCTTCATGGCTGGACGTTGAAATTATCATGGACGGCTCTCAGCGTGATCGTGATGTAATCCATTTTCCTAGACAGTTCTCCATTAGCCGCTGTCAGAGTCCTGCCCAGTTGGTCAATTTGATGGTTAAGCCTCGCCGGGTCCACTTTTTGATAGGCTCCATCCATCTTCTTCAATTTGCGGTACACCAGAACAATCCCAGATCCAATCAGTAGAATTCTGATGACCATTGCTATGAAGAGGTATAAATCTTCAACATCTTCGATAGAGAGATCACACAGGCACAAGAGTTTCCAATAACTTGTGTCCTTTAAATAACCCGCGGCAGCTGTTCCTGCGGGGCAAATCGGCTCCCCCGGGCCACTTTTTCTCGTTGAAAATACAGTGTCAATTGCGTTCAAAGCCCAGCTTATTAAATCCATAATTTCGTTTGATAATCAGCAGTAAAGACACGCAGACAGACAGTAGCAAGCTGGGATCCAGTCAGTCAGTTAGGGAAGGAGAGAGATAAGAAGCCGGAGCTGGGAGAAAAAGCGTCTGCTCTCTTTGGAGGGCGGAAGTGAAGTTGAGGAATGTTCAAACTATTAAAAAGTTATTAAATAGATTTGGGTCACGTTGAGAATCAGATGTATATAACATATGCCACATTTCCACTATATAGTTCTGCTCTACTCTTTTCTTTTCTTTTTTTCTTGTTTCTCCCACGGCTGCGCCTCCATCACATCCGCGGAAAGCCGAGTATTGCTGGGGGTGGGCGGGATTGAGGTGGCGCTACACTCTGCTGACGTAGTAAAGGACGCGACCGACTCCTCCACAACAAAGAAAAAAATAGCGGATTACGAGCGGAGGATTTCCACGGTGGTCACTATTCTTCTGTGGGTTTTTAACACAATGAATGTCTTTAACGAGACAAGAGAATTTTACAGGAGAAGACGACGTGGATTGAGACAACACACGTTGGAGCAGGAGAGGAGAATAGCGGTTGCCCAGGAGGAATCTGAAGCAGCTGCATATGAAGCAGAGATCATTCAGAGATCATTTCATTTGTTCAGTGTTCATGTGCATACATATGTCAAACGTGTTTTTTAAATAAAATGTTGTGCACTTTTCAACTACGTCGCCTCTGTTGTTCAAAACGGTTAAATGTTATCAGACGGTTAATTAAATGCTGAAACACCGGAGTAATTTAAAATAATGCAGAAGCTTAATCCTAAATCCCTTTAACTTACCAAATAATTTATAATATTATAAAAAAGCCAATCCAAATCTAGACCCATTTTGTGTATTGTGTAATAATGATACACTGATGATAAACTGACTTCCCAAAAAAAGCAGCAGCTAGACAACGCACTTTTGGTTTGATGGAATTGCCAGTTGACCTTGGAATTATATGTGGAAACTTGTTATACTTCCAGTTAACTTTAACTTACAAAATAATTAAAAATATTATAAAAAAGCCAATCCAAATCTAGGCCCATTTTTTGTATTGTGTATCATTTGAGTATCATTTTACAATCTATCGTTCTTTATAAGGGCTATCTGTTCAGTGGTGGCTAATTACACACTAAAACAACGTAGAAAATGACTGCAAAGAAAATGCTGCAGCTAGACAACTCACTTTTGGTTTGATGGAATTGCCAGTTGACCTTGGAATTATATGTGGAAACTTGTTATACTTCCAGTTAACTTTAACTTACCAAATAATTTATAATATTATTTTAAAAAAAAGCCAATCCAAATCTAGGCCCATTGTGTATCATTTGAGTATTATTTTTCCCATCTATTGTTATTTATAACGGTTATCTGTTCAGTGGTGGCTAATTACACACTAAAACAACGTAAAAATGACTAAAAAAAATGCTGCAGCTAGACAACTCACTTTTGGTTTGATGGAATTGCCAATGAACCTAGAAATTTTATGATGAAACTTTTTTTAATCCTACTAAATACTGTGACATTGTCACACTGCCCAACACCAAATTATAATTTTCTTTTTCAAACCAAAGATTACTATGGATATATTGAATCACAGTAGCATAGGTTTATCATATTCACGTCAACGTTTACAACATCGGAAATGTTATATTTGGGTTTACATGTATGGGTATTTTTGCTTTATATTATACTAGACTGCTTATAATTTATTGGAATTCTCAGAATTTGGAATGCCGATAGAACATTCAATTCACATGTACTTACCTTTTACCTAAATCGACTTTCACCTTTATCAGTGTCTACTGCTGAATGTAAATTACACCTGTGCAACTGCTTACAATTTTACTTAAAAACTGTACCCAATGTAGAGCAATGGATACAGCAGTGGTAATATTTATTAGATTTAACAATAACAATTACATTACCATTAAAAATCTTGACACCTTTATGGCTGAACAGCAGGATTAGGGTCATATGAGGCAATGGAATGTGTATGTAATTATTCGCCTTTATCATCCAGTGTTATAATATACAAACCACATTTTTATCCAAAAGACTAACATTTTATTACATTACAAATATTCCCAAAACATGTTTACAAATGGGGAGCTTTCAGTACTTCGACCAGACTGCCAAAATGGTTTAGGAAGGCTCCGTGGAAGGAAGCCGTCTCTGTCAGCTCATCTCTTCTTAATGCGGCTTCCTGCTCCTGGGCTAACTGCAGGACTGCACCTGCTCCTGGGCTAACTGCTAACTGTGTCTTTCGCACTGTTCATGCTGCCGTTGATGCTGTTCGAGCATCCTTTCATGGATCCGCATCTCCTCAGCATGATTCTGGGCCATCAATGATGCAAGGTCTCCAATGTTGTTGCTTTTCAGCTTGCCTATATGAAAGACAGAAGTCATTGTATTTAGATAACACCGGATCAAAACATGTCAGAAAAAATATTATGGAATTAAACTGTTGAAAGCCTGTGGTGGGATGCTTTGTTGCTGTATTTAAGCTCAACTGTCATGTTGCTGCCCCTCAGTAGAGTGGACTATGCAACTTCTGTGGTGCTGTGGTTAGGCCCCCCTTCATTTCAAAAAAGATTAATTGTAAAAAGTATTTTGATTTAATGGGTTATTTTAAAAAGAATTTCTCTGTACTGTGGCCTCATAAATCAGAATGGGTTAATAGTGTTAGCTGACTTGAAGAATTTCAATCAAGCATGTTGATTTGAAGTCGGTACATGTGCTCCTTTTTTTTTTTTGTGAAAATACAACAGTATTTCCACCACCAACACACCTATAACACTGGGCCACTGTGGCTATGAACACCCCTGAATCTAGTATTTTTATAAACGTAGAAACACATTTTAAATTCTTTATTATGCGTCTATAGAAAATAACAATCACATATAAAAACAACCGGGTGGTAATTTTCAGTTTGTTGTGCCTTACCAGCACTTGACCGGGAGATGCCGGATAGTGATGGAGCTGGCGGTCCAGTGAGGCGAACCCCTGGGATTTGAAAACTGTGTATAGAAGGAAAAAACACACAATAAAGCTCACAAACAAAGTGCAACATGTACCGCAAACACAAAACTTTTTAACCAGGATACAATAAGCTTACGTTGTGGAATATGTTACTCATATATTCCATACCTACATATGTTAGAGCATGTGGAAATGTTTGGTGACTGCATATGTAAGGAACTTCACACCTCGGAAAGGACAAAGGAATCTCACCCGCCGTGTGAAGAGCAAAGACGTTCCAGGACGCGACGGCGGAGACCGGACTAGTCACCCTCACCCCCCAAGGCGAGGAGAGGAATTCCCATCACCTCCCAAGACGAAGAGAGGAGATAACAGGACAATGGGGGGATTAAGATAACGAGGGATGTCAGCCTTTGTAATGCATGTCTTTTGATGTGTGCCTGTATTTAACCAGCGAGCTGGCAGAATTCTATCTCTTTCACCTTCTGCCACGCTCTGCACCAGATGAGACAAGATAGAAGAGCTGATCATTAAAACTCTGCTTTTAATACAAAATTGCCTCTTTATTGCCAGCTCCTCTACAACGTCAGCGTTTTGTTCACGTGAATACTGAAATAAAAGCGTGATTCAGCAGCTTGATGCGAGGTAGCAGCAAGGTACAGAGGTAGCTAGCTATTAGCGGGCTAGCCATCACCACAATTGCCCACAATCAAACAACTTTCTTTATTGCTTAAATAAAGTGTGCTTTTGACCGAAAGGCAAGAAGACGGACAATAACAAAACAACACTCACTGTCACCGTTTTCCAATTGCGTGGCCGTGTCAAGTCCAAATTCTCTGCCATTGCTAGCAGGCCGGACACTTCCTGGTATATTTTTTCATTGCGAGTTGCCCCATCCAACTCGCTCTGGATGTAGTCATCGGCTACGAGGGACAGAAAAGTCCGCACCTCCTCGTTTGTTCATGGAATAAACTTGCGCGTGAACATCGTTATATGAGAACACAATTGTGAATCCAGTCACCGCGGTTACTCGCTGAAATTACAAATGGCGGTCGTGTAGCTTCAACAGAAAACAGAAAACGGACGCGTTTTGTGACGTTACGCCCTGACCAATCAGCGTTTAGCAGTCGATTGACATCAAATCACACCTCGCTTTTCGCTCGGCTATACCCTGCCTCTGAACAGGCATGAAAATCGTACCGGTTAAACCGTGAGGACTTGGGTGGAAATGGCGAAAATCAGAACCAAGTAAAAAAAAGTAAAGCCCAGGTGATACTGGTGGAAATGGGGCTTTAGAGTAAAAACTTTTAAATTCATTATTGATAAGCCTTAATTGCTTATCAATAATGCTTAATTGCTTAATTGCCGAAATAATTCTTGAAGCAATTTTTTTGTGAAGTTGTTGAGCTAAGAGCCTGGTAGGTTTATCCCCATCTTCAAATATTTTTTGCCGAGATTTAAGAAGAGATTCCTCTGCACGTTGAGTTGTTAAGAGGTCAAATTCAGTCTTTAAGATTGTCCTTTCTTTAAGGAGCCCCGGTGTGGGGCTTATTGCATACTGATGGTCAAGGTGGAGAATAGAGGAGGTGAGCTCAGAGATTTTATTTTTGTGATAGTTGTTAGTGTGAGAAGTAAAGGTTATTATCTGTCGACGCAAATAAGCCTTTAATGCTCCCCAGCGAATAGATGCTGAAGTGTCCAAAATAGAATTAGTTTCAAGAAATAAATCAACTTTGTCTGTTAAATAAGATAAAAAATTAGGGTCTGAAAGAAGAAGATGATTGAAGTGCCAGGGTCTAGGTGACCTATTTTCCTGTATAGCCAGCTGAAGTTTAAGGGGTGTGTGGTCTGAGATAACAATCCCTTCATAGTCACAGGCTTTCATTGAGCCAAGTAAAAAGTCATCCAAAAAAATCTATTGGGGAAAAGGAATTATGTACGGGTGAAAAGAAAGAATAGGATTTTGAGTATGGGAGTTTAAAATGCCAATGGTCAACATCTTCATGATCATTCATGAATAGTTTAATTGCTTCGGAGGATTTTGAAATGGGACAGGGTTTGTTAGAAGAACGGTCGAGACTAGGATCTAAAACTAAGTTAAAGTCACCACCAAGAATTAGGTGGTGTCTGTCTAAATATGGGATGGAGCTGAAAAGATGGTTAAAAAAACTGACGTCATCCCAGTTTGGAGCATAAATGTTAACAAGTGCAAGGGCAACATTATAATGAGGACCAAAGACCATAACGTGACGACCATTAGGGTCTAAAATAGAGTTTGAGACAAGAAAGGGAACATCTTTATGGATGAGGACAGCGGTACCTCAGCTTTTGGAGTGGAAGTTTGAATGGAAGAGCTGCCCCACCCATTCTTTCCTGATCCTAAAGTGGTCAAGAGTGCAAAGGTGTGTCTCCTGCAAAAAGCCAATGCCCACATTCAGATGATGAAGATGGTCAAGAACTCGCTTTCTTGTCACAGGATTATTTAGACCATTAACATTCCAGCTGATAACATTTGTATACAAGTTACTTACAGGGTTGCTAACACACACACAATCAAAGAAGTGAGAGAAAAAAACAAACAAACAACAAAAATAGAACCTCCAAGCCATTCAGCTCCTTCAGTGAGGTGAAGGCGGCCCACCCTGTAAAACACATTAGTTGTTTGCTTGTGCACAGTAGGACGTACACTACCGTTCAAAAGTTTGGGGTCACCCAGACAATTTTGTGTTTTCCATGAAAAGTCACACTTTTATTTACTACCATGAGTTGTAAAATGAATAGAAAATATAGTCAAGACATTGACAAGTTTAGAAATAATGATTTGTATTTGAAATATTAATTTTTTCCTTCAAACTTTGCTTTCGTCAAAGAATCCTCCATTTGAAGCAATTACAGCATTGCAGACCTTTGGCATTCTAGCTGTTAATTTGTTGAGGTAATCTGGAGAAATTTCACCCCACGCTTCTAGAACCCCCTCCCACAAGTTGGATTGGCTGGATGGGCACTTCTTGTGTACAATACAGTCAAGCTGCTCCCACAACAGCTCAATGGGGTTTAGATCTGGTGACTGCGCTGGCCACTCCATTACAGATAGAATACCAGCTTCCTGCTTCTTCTTTAAATAGTTCTGCACAATTTGGAGGTGTGCTTTGGGTCATTGTCCTATTGTAGGATGAAATTGGCTCCAATCAAGCACTGTCCACAGGGTATGGCATGGCGTTGCAAAATGGAGTGATAGCCTTCCTTATTCAAAATCCCTTTTACCCTGAACAAATCTTCCACCTTACCAGCACCAAAGCAATCCCAGACCATCACGTTACCCCCACCTTGCTTGGCAGATGGCGTCAGGCACTCTTCCAGCATCTTTTCAGTTGTTCTGCGTCTCACAAATGTTCTTCTGTGTGATCCAAACACCCCAAACTTCGATTCGTCCGTCCATAACACTTTTTTCCAATCTTCCTCTGTCCAATGTCTGTGTTCTTTTGCCCATATTAATCTTTTTCTTTTATTGGCCAGTCTCAGATATGGCTTTTTCTTTGCCACTCTGCCCTGAAGGCCAGCATCTCGGAGTCGCCTCTTCACTGTAGACGTTGACACTGGCATTTTGCGGGTACTATTTAATGAAGCTGCCAGTTGAGGACCTGTGAGGGATCTATTTCTCAAACTAGAGACTCTAATGTACTTATCTTCTTGCTCAGTTGTGCAGCGGGGCCTCCCACTTCTCTTTCTACTCTGGTTAGAGACTGTTTGTGCTGTTCTCTGAAGGGAGTAGTACACACCGTTGTAGGGAATCTTCAGTTTCTTGACAATTTCTCACATGGAATAGCCTTCATTTCTAAGAAGAAGAATAGACTGTCGAGTTTCACATGAAAGTTCTCTTTTTCTGGCCATTTTGAGCATTTAATTGACCCCACAAATGTGATGCTCCAGATACTCAACCTGCTCAAAGGAAGGTCAGTTTTATAGCTTCTCTAACCAGCTAAACTGTTTTCAGCTGTGCTAACATGATTGCACAAGGGCTTTCTAATCATCCATAGCCTTCTGATGCAATGAGCAAACACATTGTACCATTAGAACACTGGAGTGATAGTTGCTGGAAATGGGCCTCTATACACCTACGTATAGAGTATAGAGTATAGAGTATATATGCCTTCAGCACAGCAACAGAGGGATTCTACCTGCACACAAGATCTGACGGCAGGCTTTTCAACCTCGCCCGCCTGAAAGCCAGAACCAAAGTACGCGAGGCTCTAATCAGAGACATGCTGTTCGCAGATGACGCTGCAGTCGCAACCCACACACAGCAGGAGCTTCAGACCCTGATGGACCGCTTCTCCCAGGCATGCAAGGACTTCGGGCTTACCATCAGCCTGAAGAAGACTAACGTCTTGGCGCAAGGCACAGAAGCACCACCAACCATCACCATCGACGACTACAAGCTGGAGGTCGTGAATCAGTTCACGTACCTGGGGTCCACGATCAGCAACAACCTCTCCCTTGATACAGAGATCAACAAGAGGATTGGAAAATCAGCCTTCACACTCGCTCGCCTCACCACACGAGTGTGGGAGAATCCCAAACTCTCTGTCAAGACGAAGATGGCAGTGTACAACGCCTGCGTCATCAGCACACTGCTTTATGGGAGTGAGACGTGGACAACATACGCCCGGCAGGAAAAGAGACTGAACGCCTTCCACTTGCGCTGCATTCGCCACATCCTGGACATATCCTGGCAGGACAAAGTGCCCAACACAGAAGTTCTGTCCCACGCTGGCCTTCCCTCCATGTTCACTCTACTCAGGCAGCGCAGGCTCCGCTGGCTAGGCCACGTTTACCATATGGAGGATGGCAGAATCCCCAAAGATGTCCTCTACGGACAACTGGCAACCGGCAGGAGAGACGTTGGCCGCCCACAGCTGCGCTTTAGAGACGTCTGCAAGAGAGACATGAAGGCCCTGGATATCAACACAGAGCGCTGGGAGGACCTTGCAACGGACCACTCCAAATGGAGAGGCACCCTGACCAGACAGCTCAAGGCAGGTGAAGAGAGACTGACTGCTGCAGCAGATGAAAAAAGGACCCGCAGGAAGAACCGCCACAGACCCAGCAGCACGGAGACCACCCACAAGTGCAACCTGTGTGACAGGGACTGTCATTCGCGCATCGGCCTGTTCAGCCACAGGCGGTGCTGTTCCAGCAGAGTAGACGTTTAGGATTCTCTTCCATGGTCATCATAGACCGACGGAGGCCGCCGCCGCCGACACCTATGTAGATATTGAACCAAAAACCAGACATTTGCAGCTAGAATAGTCATTTACCACATTAGCAATGTATAGAGTGTATTTCTGATTAGTTTAAAGTTATCTTCATTGAAAAAAACAGTGCTTTTCTTTCAAAAATAAGGAAATTTCTAAGTGACCCCAACTTTTGAATGGTAGTGTATGTTTAACAGCATCCTGCTGAATAACATGTTTTTTTTTAAAAAAATATATGCAAACTCATGCAAATCTATGAGTAGTAACAGAAAATGCAAACAATTATAAAGAAATTTAAAAAAAAAATAAAAGAATCGGGAAAGAAAACTTGACTAATTGGATTACAAGTCATCCTGGGGATCAAACTCAATAATTATACAAGAAGCACAATAAGGGAAAAAAGAAAAAAAAAAGATTAAGAACAATGGGGAGTGGAAAACTAAAAATGAAGCCAGGACACCTTCAAAAACAATCCTGTAATAGTTATGAATTAAAGAAAGAGAGGGGGTGAAAAATCTCTAAATCGTCCAAACCCCAAATAACTCAGGATAAGTGGCAGCATATTAACAATATTCCAGTTGGTGTAATTATTGAGGGAAACCATTACAATAAAATCACACGAACAATCAGAGCACTGAAGCTTAACATTAACGTTTAACAAAAACTCTAGGCTCAAAACACTTTGAACTTCTGGTGTAAAAAGTATCTGCAGTACCTGAGAGTCAGTCATCTGCAGTATCGGCGGAGTCTCCCATGGTTGTCAAAGTCGGTATATGTTCATTAATGAACTCAAGTGCTTCTGAAGGGCTTGTTAAGCTGACTCGATCATTGTTCCACACGAAAGTCAGATGAGCGGGGTGATAAAGACGAAAAGAGATGTTAGCTTGATGGAGCCTGTGCTTCACCGTGTTGAAGGAGGAGCGGAGCCTGGCCACCTCCGGGCTGAGGTCTGGGAAGAAATGGATCCGCTTGCCTTGGTACAAAATTGGTCCATTGTGGCAGTTGGCGAGACACAGTATTCGTTCTCGGACCCTGTAGCTGTACATCCGGACCAGAAGTGGCCTTGGCCTGTCTCCCGCCGCTGAAGGTCTGGGTGCAGCAGTCTGGTGGACACAGTCAATGATAATTGGCATCTCAAAAGCAGTTGGACCAAAAACTTCACAAAGGAGACCACTAATAAAGTTAGCTGGATCGGACAACTCCGCAGACTCAGGTAAGCCAATAATGTGGATATTTTCTGTTCGTGTGTAGTTGCTCAAGTAGTCCATTTGTTTCTTAATTGCCTCATTTTCCTTCTTAAGCCCAGTCACCGCTTCATCTAGCCCCGTGAGTCTGTCACAGATGTCAGTGAGGGATTCCTCCATCTCTCGAATTGCTCTCCCGTGTTTATCAACAACTTGCTGCAGAGCTGAAATAGCTGACCCACATTCTTTCTGAAAATTTGCCAGCGACTCAAGATTTCCCTTCCTTAGTTTATCAATAGCGGCCTGAAAGTCAGCAGCGGCTGACTCTGCTAATGAGGGAGAGGAAAGAAGCTGTGCAGGTTGGATAGCTGACTTAGCCGCGGAGTTAGCCAACAAAAAAGATGACAAATCCTTCATTTTGTGACCTGTCTTTGGCATGGTAGCAGTCCCTGGAGTCTTTAGTCATAGCGGAATGGAAATAATTGTTGAAGGAGCTTGCAAAAGTACTTTTAAATATCAAATTGTGCAGGAGCTGCAAGGAGGATGTCAAGCGTGCTCGCGTGCTCAACCGGAAGCCCCTTAAATTCATTTTTTTCCTCAAAATTCTACACACAATACCCCATAATGACAACGTGATTATGGGGCATTGTGTACTCTGGAGCAGGTTTACATCCAGGATGTCTCTTTACATTGCTGCATTCATCTTTCCGTCTATGGTGACTTGTCTCCCAGTTCTTGCATCTAAAAAACATCCCCACAACATGATGCTGCCACCACCATTGGCAGGGTTATGAGTGGTGCCTGATTGCCTCCAAACATAACATCTGGCATTCACACCAAAGAGTTCAATCTTTGTCTTATCAGACCAGAGAATTTTGTTTCTCATGGTCTGAGAGTCCTTCAGGTGGCTTTTGGGTAATTCCAGGTGGGCTGCCATGTGCCTTTTACTAAGGAGCAGTGTTGGGCAAGTTACTAAATAATAAGTAATTAGTTACAGTTACTAGTTACTTCTTTTCAAAAGTAACTGAGTTACTTACCAATTACTGCATGATTAAAGTCATTAGTTACTTGGAAAAGCAACTTTCACGTTACTTTTAAATGCATACTTAAATCATATTATACACATAGGAAGATAATTTAATTAATGGATTCCATTACGAGCTTATTAATGTCAGACTGAAAACAGACTGTTTCAGACAGAGCTTTTAGAACATTTTCAGTCTGCTTTATTGCCTTGAGAGCTCTTACTTTGAGAAAAAAATCTGAAGAAAATCAACACGAAATTGCCAGTAATTTCCTCCTTTTGGAGTGAGAAATGGGGTTTGTGGTGTGAGAGAGAGAGGAAAAAAGAGTGAGAATCACTCCAAAAGAGTGAGCTGGCAACACTGCATAAAGCTGTCAATGTTTCTTACCTTTAATGTTATGGATTTAATCTGATGTGCAGTGATCCAAAGAAAATGTCCATTAGCCACCATCCAAATGTCTGCTGTGACAGAGACAAGATCCAGTCCCTTAAATTCCTTTTTTTAGAGATCAAATCCATTTTTGATTAATCTTTATCCAGGTAGCAAGTAAATGTGTTTTAACTGGTTGAGGATTTCTGTCACAGATCCGCACCATCTGCATGCACCCTCTGGTGGTGAAGATTTTTTTCAAGAAAATATTCAGTTTAGATGTCACAAATTCCAAAGGCTGTAACTGTTATGATCCGAGCGCCAATCTCGTCCGCGCTCGGGTCATACATCATCCCCTTCAGGCTTTGACAGCAGTGTTTCCCCTCTGGCTCCCCGGGCTCTTATTGTGACAGCGTTCGGGGAAGCTTCCTGCTGTCAAAGCCGAACAGCTGTGCTGCATTCAGGGTTCATTAGCGTCCGGCATAAAAGGCGGACGCTGAATGCAGCCCGATGCAGCAGTCTCTGTTAAACTCCCGTCAAGATTCCTCATGGTCTGACGCATCGGGCATCCCCCGGCTCAGACGTGGTCTTTTCATCGTCTACTATTGTAAGTTACTTTATTGTGATCCTGTTTTTGCCATAGTGTGTTTTAGCCCACCGAGGCTCGTTCCTTTCCGTTACTTTGTGTTATCCTCTGTTCCTTTGTCCTTTAATAAAACATCATTGCAAACTCACCAGTGACTTGTGGCGTCTTATGGTGGCTCACAAGGGCCACCGTGACAGTAGACTGCTGCTAGGACGCCTAAACAGAGGCGCCACACCGAGACGCCATTCCCGGTGAGTTCTTGCATTGGACTTTGCTCTTTCCTGTCTGGGTACTGCGTGCTGACAGCATGCTATCGCAGAGGGTCCACTCTCGGAGCCAGAGCAACAAGCTGGCGGATGTCCTCGAATACGTCGATGAAACCCTCATTGCCGCCTCCCTCCTCGACTTCCACAGCGATGTGCGCTGGTACCTGGACTGTGCTGAGGACGTGCTGAATCATCTCCCCCGCTTTGCCAACCACCCTGAAGTCAGCACGAGGAGAGATTTTTTTTTTTTTTGGACTTATTTTGTAACCGTAGGTAAATTTGTTCTGCAGTCCGGTGACAAGCCACCAGCTGCCGGTCGCTGCGTGCGCAAGCGCCCCTTAACTCCCTAACTTGCATGTTTTGGCATGTGGGAGGAAACCGGAGAAATCCCGGAGTAAACCCACGCAAACACGGGGAGAACACGCAAACTCCACACAGATCACTATTGGCCGGGGGCAGAGATCGAACCCATGATCTCATGATCCCCGCGATCCCCCGGCCGAGGGTAAACTGTGCTTCCGAGGTGCTAACCACTGCGCCACCGTGCAGCCCATCGCCACGCAGCACAAGATACTCCGTGGGCTGGAGGGAAACCCCGGCAGGAAGCCGAAGGGGAGGCATCCTCGCTCCTCACGTCTGGATCCTATTCCTGTCGCCATTCCAGTCCAGGAGTTTGCACCGCCCAGGGGTGATCCCCGCCGGAGAGTGTCATCATTCGGGAATCCCCCGGAGAAGCTACAACTCACAGCTGCTTCCATCTGGGACCGAGTGGCGGCAGCTTGTTCCGCTGTTCACCCCACACAAATAATTAAGAATGTGACGGCGGCAGTCAGACTGGTGGAGAGGAACCCTGAGTTGAGTGACTTCCCTGAGTATACCAACCTGCTCGCCTCTGTCTCCGCACAGGAGCGGCGATTCCTGGACCTCACCTTCGCCTCGCCCCCTGTAAGAAACCGTCATCACACCCGCTCTAAGCCTCAGCATGAACCCCGTCCGGATCCAGTTCCTGGTTGCTGCAAGGTCTTAACCCCACAGTCAGCTGCTTCCTCGACGCCTTCCCCGGCTTCTGTGTGTGCTCAGAGTCCTGTTTCAGCGAGCCCCGTCCCAGATCCATCGCGAGCGGCTCCCCCTCGTCCTCCCAGGGGGTCCTCTGTCACCATCTGGTGGGGAAAGGGAGGAGCAACGTTCGCTACAGCAGGCACCATCCTCCCTCTGGTAGACAGGCAAGTTCAAGTTCACTCATCTCCTCATTATTGTGATTTGCCTTGTCTGACTCCTGGGGGTGGAGTTCGGGGTTTGCAGACCCCCGAGCTCCCACCACCTGCTGTAGCTTCTATTATTAAACCCGCTTCCGCTATGTCTCCCTCCGCTGAGCAGTCCTCGACGCCAGGCCAACGTCGCCGGATGAGGAGGGGGCCTGCGGTTCTGGAAAGCCTGGTTCCAGTCCCGCAGCCATGCCGTGGGTGGAGGAGGAGACCGGACCGCAGCGTGGAGCCAGCGTCAACGAAGAAGCATCCCCGGGTCTCCATAGACGAGCGGTCCGGTCCAGTGGGTCAAGGGTCCCCAGCCACCACACCGTGCGGGTTGTCAGCGTGGACGTCAGTGCCGGAGGGTCCTCAGGCTGCGGACACCATCATGCCAGCTGCGGAGCCCAATGTAACTGAGTGGGAGCCAGAGGACGATCTCCTCCCGTCTGAGCCTGGATCGTCGAAGTCCTGGACGGCGTCGGAACTCGAGATCAGGCAAGTGTTCTGTGTTGTGTGTGTTCTTTCTCTTCTCCATTTTAGAGCATTTTTGCCTGTCTCTTGGGGGGGGCAAGCCAGGTGCAACCGTCTGCTGCATCCGAGCTTGTCTCGCCGGGTTCTGGTGCTACCGGTGATCCTGATCCCGGTTCTTTTCTATCTCCTGAGCCTTCCCCCAGGGTCACCGGTGCGGAGCTGGTCCCGATCGCTGTGCTGAAGGTTCTGGGTTCAGGGTTGGAGGTCGTCCATGGAGCTGTTTCGACCCAGTCGAGGTCCATTGTGGGTGCAGCCGCGACCCGGTCGTGGTCCATCATGGGTGCAGCATGGGCTCACCCTGGGTCCAACAGGAGGACAGCGCCTATTCTGGTAACATTCGGAGGTGGAGCTGCAGGTCCTCCTCTGAGTGACGCCGGACTGGTCCCTCATTCTTTCCCCCAAGACTTCTCCACTGGGTGCTGTTAGGATTCCTCATGTTTGGCCTGGCTTGCCCTCACTGTCCCCCCCTGTAGGGAAGCCGTTGTCGTTCTCTCCCCTGTGGTCCTGGTGGCTGAGTGATGTGGGTCGGCCGCCTGAAGGACTGCCTCGCCCATTTGGCATTCTGGGTCGGCCACCCGACCCACTGGACTGTCAGTTTGGTGACCTGGTCCGGCCACCAGAAATTCTGTGTTTCTGAGCATGGGACTGGGGTAGGCCGGCCGAACTGTCCTTTTCCCCCTGCCTGCGATATGGCCGTTTGATGCTGGGCGGCAGCCCGAACTATCAGCCTTCAAGCCACAGAACCAGGACTCCCGTCATCCTGGGTTTTCATCTTCATTGTGTCTGTAATCTTTTGGGATGTGCGGGGGGTCTTGTGTTTGTAATTGTGCATCTCACTCTTTCCTAGCCGGTGTTTTTGTTCGTTTTTTTTTTCCCTCTTCCAAATGCCCATTCATTGTCTGTAATAGCTGGTGTATTTTTACCTTTTGGATTTGGTATTCTCTGTTGTCGTACCCTGTAATTGTGCTTTTTTATCTCAATCTGCCTTGATCGTGGTCTGTTTTTGTGAATTTACTGTTTACTGTTATTTTGCCCTGCTATCATTCTGCCTTAGCTGCAATTTGTGCATGGGAGCGTCGTCTTTTTTTTTTTCCCCCCCTCTGTCTGCCTACGCGCTCTTGTTGCCATGTTTTTTTTGTCTTTTCCGCTCTCCCCTGGCCTGTTCCCCCTTCCGCCCTCCCTGGAAAGGGGGGGGGGCTTGGGTGTCATTGGGCGTTCAGAGCCCGCCCTCGAGGGGGAGGAACTGTTATGATCCGAGCGCCAATCTCGTCCGCACTCGGGTCATACATCATCCCCTTCAGCCTTTGACAGCAGTGTTTCCCCTCTGGCTCCCCGGGCTCTTATTGTGACAGCACTTGGGGAAGCTTCCTGCTGTCAAAGCCGAACAGCTGTGCTGCATTCAGGGTTCATTAGCGTCCGGCATAAAAGGCGGACGCTGAATGCAGCCCGAGGCAGCAGTCTCTGTTAAACTCCCGTCAAGATTCCTCATGGTCTCACGCATCGGCCATCCCCCGGCTCAGACATGGTCTTTTCATCGTCTACTATTGTAAGTTACTCTATTGTGATCCTGTTTTTGTCACAGTGTGTTTTAGCCCATCGAGGCTCATTCCTTTCCGTTACTTTGTGTTATCCTCTGTTCCTTTGTCCTTTAATAAAACATCATTGCAAACTCACCAGTGACTTGTAGCATCTTATGGTGGCTCACGAGGACCACCGTGACAGTAACTTGAAATTGGTAAGAGATATTGGCTTACTGTAAGTGAGAAAGATGTAGAATATGATCCAGAGTTTATGATAGGAGTAAATTTATGTATCTAATTTGCATAATGTGACAGCAGCCATATCGGATTACAAAACCTTCGGTCAAAGTGGACTTTGGACATATTTACAGAAAGGATGGTTTTGTTTGCTTGCCTTTGTTTTGGTTTTTTGTTATCTTCAGAATGTATGAACCAGAAAATCAGTAGGATGTAAACAAGCTGATAAAAACATCAGACCTACTGCTCGTTATGTGTCACCATGCGTCCATGTGCTCATCCTGGTCCTTATTTTAGTCTATATAGACATAAGATGGCGGCAGCGTGCTCGGACGCAGCGGCCCCTCTTGGCATCAGCGAGTGTGAGAGTTTTGAGTGTTTTGATCTTCCCAGACGTACATTCTGTAAAACTTACAACCGTGAGACCTTATTAAACTTCAAGGTACTGCACACTGCAAGAATCGCAGCGATCAGCTGTGATTTGGACATTCTACGCCAGCATGGAATTCTGGCGGAGTCCCCGCTGGAAGCTACCCGAGAGAGGAGGAAGCGGAAGCGGAGCGAACGCAAGCAAAAGCGCGGAAAAAAAGGGCCGGGATCCATGCTAGGCTAAAGGCTAACCCCTCCAGACCAGCGGTACCGTCGCTTCTCCTCTCTAACGTCCGCTCCCTCGAAAACAAGCTGGACAAGCTACGTCTGCTGAGAGAAACCCGGAGAGAGTGGAGAGACTGCTGTGTGTTTGTTTTCACGGAGACATGGCTCCACGGCAACATTCCTGATGAGGACATTCAGCTGGAAGATATGGTGATGTTCCGTGCTGACAAGGAAACGGCGAGCTCCAGTAAGAGCCTGGGGTGGGGTGGGCTATGCATCTATGTTAACAAGAACTGGTGCGTCAATGCCACGTTAGTGTCTAAACACTGCTCTCCATTGGCGGAGTTCCTTATCGTAAATCGTCGGCCACATTATTTGCCGAGGGAATTCAGCAACGTGTATGTAGCTGGTGTTTACATAGCGCCGAGCCCTAATGCTAAAGCTAATGCTAAGAAGGCACTCGGGGTACTGCACAATGCGATTAGTGAAATCCAAACTTCACACCCGGACAGTTTTGTGGTGGTTGCCGGAGATTTTAACCACACCAGCCTAAAGACTGTGCTCCCCAAATTTAAACAATGTATAGACTTTAAGACCAGAGGAGAGAATATGTTGGACTTAGTGTACACAAACACAGATGCATATAAGGCGATACCCCGCCCCCATCTTGGCCGTTCTGATCACATGTCCGTGATGCTGCTGCCTGCCTACAAACCTTTATTGAAGCGCAGCAGGCCAGCAGTGAAACAAATCAGGATTTGGCCAGAGAGTGCAACCTCTGCACTGAAAGACTGTTTTCTGCACACAGACTGGGAGGTCTTCAAAATAGCAGCCTCCCAGGAAGACAAGACAGATGTGGAGGAGTATGCTGATACAGTCACCAGCTACATCGCGAAGTGCACAGAGGACGTCACTACAGTGAAGACCATCAGTATGCGGGGTATGCGGGGTAATCATAAGCCCTGGATGACTGCAGAGGTGCGCTCGCTGCTTACAGCCAGAGATGCAGCCTTCAGAGCGAAGGACAGGATCGCCCTCCGCTCAGCCAGGTCTGTGCTCTCAAAGGGAATTAAGGCATCAAAGTGCGCCTATGCGGAGAAAATCCAGGGACACCTCTGTGACATTAGGAACACCAAGCAGATGTGGCAGGGAGTTCGGACACTGACGGGCTATAAGTCTAGGCAGGGGGTCGATGGTGACGACGCTTCGCTTCCAGACAGGCTTAACAACTTCTTTGCATGTTTTGAAGCATCAAACTCAACAATCAGAGGGAGGGCTGGCCCACCCCCACCATCGGTCAGACCAGCTTTTTTACCATCAACACAGCGGACACACCGAGGACCCTAACCAGAGTCAACCCACGCAAAGCTGCAAGTCCGGACAACATCCCGGGACGTGTGCTCCGAGCCTGCGCGAGCGAGTTGGCGGATGTCCTGACTGACATTTATAACATCTCCCTGAGTCAGGCCATCGTTCCCAGATGCTTCAAGACCTCTATCATTGTACCGGTGGCAAAGAAACCAGTTGTGTCCTGTTTGAATGACTATCGTCCTGTTGCACTGACACCAATTGTGATGAAGTGTTTTGAACGGCTTGTCAAACCATACATTACAGCCTGCCTCCCTGCATCACACGACCTGCTCCAGTATGCATATCGTTCAAACCGCTCCACAGAGGATGCTATAGTCACCACCCTACACTCTGTCATCACCCACCTGGACCAGAAAGACACCTACGCCAGACTACTGTACATTGATTTCAGTTCAGCATTCAACACCATTATTCCCCAGAGACTGATGGAGAAATTACTCCTTCTCGGTCTGAACACCGCCACATGTCTCTGGATCCTGGATTTCCTGACTGAGAGACCTCAGTCTGTCTGGGTTGGAAACAACATCTCCAACTCTGTCACGCTGAGCACCGGATCCCCTCAAGGCTGTGTACTCAGTCCACTGTTGTTTATACTTCTAACACATGACTGTGTATCCAGACACGAGGGGAACCAGATTATTAAGTTTGCAGATGACACCACGTGGTGGGACTTATTCAGAGGGATGAGGAATCAATGTACAGGGAAGAAGTGAGAGACCTGGAGGGCTGGTGCAGGGAGAACAATGTGGTGCTCAACGTGGACAAAACGAAGGAGATGATTATCGACTTCCGGCGGTCACAACCTGAGCACATCCCCCTCAGCATCGGCAGCCGTTTAGTGGAGAGAGTAGAGAACATCAAGTTCCTCGGAGTGCAGATCTCGCAGGACCTGACCTGGAGCAAGAATTCCTTGGAGATCAGGAAGTGGGCTCAGCAGAGACTGCACTTCTTGAGGAAACTCAAACAGGCCTCTCTCCCCATCTGCATCCTCAGGACCTTCTACAGAGGTGTGGTGGAGAGTGTTCTGACGTACTGTATTGCTACATGGTACTCCAGCTCTAGTATGTCAGACAAAAAAGCCCTGCAGAGGATAGTCAAGGGGGCTGAGAGGGTAATTGGAGTCTCCCTCCCCTCTGTCCAAGAACTTTTTCAGAACCGTTGTAGGAGCAGGGCACTGAACATTGTCAAGGACCGTTCTCACCCTCTACATAAACACTTTGAACTTCTTCCATCTGGTAAACAATTCCTGAGCATCAGAGGCAGAACCACCAGACTGATCAACAGCTTCCTTCCACAAGCTGTCAGGATGCTGAACAGTTGACCCGGAATCTCCCATACACACTACTGCACCTACGGACATTTTGTATATTATTTGTATATTATAGTTAGCTAGTTTTTTTCCCAAGTATGTCTCAGGGATGTGTGAATGGATGGGGGGGTGGGGGGTGGAGCTATGTGTGAGTGTGTCTTAAATCATGCTGCTTCTATTTATATGGATGCCGAGAGAAATGCAATTTCATCTTGCCTGCACTACAGTTGTATGTACAGCAATATGACAATAAAGTTTGATTTGATTTGATTTTCTCTTCTGTCGGTAATTTTCGCATTCTCTCTCACATCCAGAAACTCTCGTATTTATCTTGTGATTTATTCCACCTCGATTTCAGTTAGATAATGTCGCCGAACTGGCAGTATTGTCCTCTCCATCATGTGCAGCTTCGTCACCGAAAAGTGTACATGCTCTTGTCCATTTTCTGCTGTCACAGAAGGTAAATATTTCCCTTCAGAAGCTAAATAATCCCTTTTAGAATCATAGCAAAATTTGGAGCAAATGTTTCCTCCCTGCGGAATGTATCTTGCGCAATTGTTTATACATCTCTTCTTCTGCACCCCAGAAGTGATATCAGATTTGAAGAAGTTCTGGTGGGCTGAACTGAGTCCTCCTCGTTTGCCTCCGTCGGTCTATGATGACCATGGAAGAGAATCCTAAACGTCTACTCTGCTGGAACAGCACCGCCTGTGGCTGAACAGGCCGATGCGCGAATGGCAGTCCCTGTCACACAGGTTGCACCTGACTGAGTCCTCCAGTGAACAGCAATAAGCTATATGTGTCTGCCATCTAGTGATGTTAAATGCTTGGTACATCTGGGTTTATTTAGGGTTTTTTTCATACTTTTTTACCTATCATGTGACAGGTGTGTATCTGTGACACCAGCCGCAGGAGAAGTGGATCACGTAATCAAATTTAATCCTTAAGAAGTAAACTTCAGTGGCTCACAGT
Source organism: Pholidichthys leucotaenia (assembly GCA_020510985.1). Lineage (NCBI taxonomy): Eukaryota > Metazoa > Chordata > Actinopteri > Cichliformes > Pholidichthyidae > Pholidichthys > Pholidichthys leucotaenia. The sequence continues at coordinate 61,659 of JAJAQF010000057.1, forward strand.
CTCAGCTGTCTGATGGAAAATGACTGTTATCACATCTTCATTCTGTGATGACATATCTGGCAATCACTCGGTTTAATTCTTGCTGCGTCACATACTGTCCAGATGTACACCTGTGCTTGAAATCCAGCGTGGCTGTTCAGATAGCATAAATCCACTAATAACACGGTATTAGCATAGCACTAGCTTTGATCTTGTTGCTGTTATAAGGCACTTCTGAAGACTGCAGTCAGTCTCAAACGAACCACCGTTATGCTTTTGTCCTTAAGAAGAAGCCAACTTTGTTGTCATTCAGTCCATACAGCCAATCATGTACATTAGAACAAAATTACGTTTCTCCTATCTACAATGTTAATCACATCCAGAATCAGAGGGGTTGCTGCCATGCAAGTGCAACGGAGTCAAAAATGTACTTTAAGTATTTCTTTTTCTCAGTTATGTTTTTATTTATATTGTTGTGAATTTTATTTTACTTGAGTAATTTTATTTTGGCAGTACACTTCTCACATCTGCTCTTCCTGTACCTCCGAGGCTCCGGTAGTTTAGTCTTTCCCCACAGTATCGCGTTGCTTTGCTGTGGGTAAGTTGTGTTCAAAATGCTGCTGGCACCAAATGATCGTATCGTTCGTTAGTTTTATCATTTGGACTGTAACCTTAGTTTGTAATTGTTCTTTATTAATTTGACATGTCACTGTACTGTATTTTTTTTGTTATTTGTGTTATAAATAAGAGTTTTATAGATGTTTCGGCGCACATTGGGGGTCCGGTGGGCGCCATTTTAGGGTTTCGCGCCAATATAGGCTCTATGGTGACTCCAGCAGCTTATGTCAATGTGTAACACATATTTTTTTAAATGTAGGAGCCTGTGTGGGATCGAGGTACAGACGGAGCGTGATACAGTTTGTTTTATTTCATTAACAGGTATGTTTGTTTTTGAAAAATCTTATTATTTGAAATGTGTTTTATTTTTATTTTTTTTTTTGTTTGTATTGTAAAATTATTTTAGAGCTCCTTTCCACACAGTATCGCATTACTTTGCTGTGGGAGCCTGTGTGGGATCGAGGTACAGACGGAGCGTGATACAGTTTGTTTTATTTCATTAACAGGAGAACTAAATTGTGGAAACGGCAGTCTGGTGTCATCGTGGTCCTTATGCTGCTCGATGGTATGCATTGATGTTCCCGATCACGGCCGTTTAAGGGTGCCCAAAAAGAGTAGCTGTTACACTTGTTACGTGACCCGTTACACAAGGCGCCACTACAAACAACTTTTCCTTGCCCCCATTCTGTTATGCTGAGCACCAAGCTAGAAGGTACCATTCTTATATGGTCTTTGGTATGACATGGTCGGGGTTTGAACCCATGACCTCCCGGTTGTGGGGCAGATGCTCTATCAACTAGGCCATCACTCTGGTACAAAGCAGACAACTGCAACAAAGGAAAAATTGTCTATTTCCAAAAAAACAAAGTAGCTTCATCTTTTCCCAGCAGGAGCAAGCTCCATTTGTGACTGCAGCAGTGAAGAGGCTCTTGCCAACACATTGACTGCCGGCTCCGTTTGCTACGTAGGGTCAGTTTGTATATATTTGAGCTAAAAATATCTATCCATATTAATAAAACGAGTAATGCAAGTAATGCATCTGATCAAATTTCAGTAACTGCATTACTGAATTTTTAAAAAGTAATTTCGTTGCACAGCTCGTTACTGCAAAAGTAGTGGTGTTACAGTAATGCGTTACATTGTAACGTGTTACTCCCAACACTACTAAGGAGTGGCTTCCGTCTGGCCACTATACCCTACAGGCCTGATTGGTGAATTGCTGCAGAGATGGTTGTCCTTCTGGAAGGTTCTCCTCTCTCCACAGAGGAACACTGGAGCTCTGACAGAGTGACCATCAGGTTCTTGGTCACCTCCCTGACTAAGGCCCTTCTCCCCCGATCGCTCAGTTTAGATGGCTGGCAAGCTCTAGGAAGAGTCCTAGGGCCTCATGTACAAAGGGTACTTAAGCACAACAACATGGTGTACATCCTTTTCCACGGAAAATTTCAGATATATCAAGAATGAAATGACCATGGAAATATGCACAGCCCCACACCAACTTCATAGCTGGCGTATGTACGTTTCTACTGATATTGGTCCATTGGCGACACTTAGAAATGATGTTGGGAGGCTGATAATGATGTGAAAATGATTGTACACACCAGAGACACATGATGAACAAACATCCAAGTGTGCGCAATTAGATGAGTGGATATAAAAGCAAGAACAAAGAAGTGCAGAAAATGCCTCTAACAACAATGGCGTCAGCATTATTAGAGGATATTGCAGATCGTGCAGTGAGAAGAGAAAGGGTATTTAGAGACAGAAGATTTTCTGGCTGAGGATGATGACTGGCTTGTCAGCCGGTTTAGGTTTCCATGGGCAGTCCTTGTGGAACTGTGCTCAGAGCTATGGCCGCTCTTGGAGCATGACACAGCAAGAAGCCATGCGCTGCCCGTCCCAGTGCAGTTGCTGACAACTCTGGGGTTTCTGGAAACAGGCATTCCAGAGGGAGCTTGCAGACCAATCAGTAATCTCCCAGTCAAGTCAAATGACTGCAGATCAGTGAACCAGTGCTGCTTATCCAAGCTAGAAGGAGGCTAGAAGCTAGTCAGCTAATGGCTAAATGACATAAGAGGGAGGGTGGAGTTGAACAGCTGAAGGATGTTTCTTAAAGTGACAGGCTTTAACCCCTTGCACTCTGGTCAATTTCCCTAAAAACGCCAAAAAATAATGTACCCAAAGTAAATCAAAAGCTGTTCTTCAACCCTTAGCAGCATCTTCATGGTGTTGGTCTCATTTAAAAGAAAACACTTTGATTTTTTTGGCAAAACAGTCATAATCTCTCTAAGTGCTCCGGCCACTGAGTAACAGTCATCTAAACATACTAACTTGAAGAAAATAAATTTGGCCTGGGTGTTTTTTTGGATACAAATGCTTGCAAATAACACACAGCTTCAGATCACGGCAGGAAAATGCAACAGATATGTAGAACCAAGTGTTATCCAGCTGAGGTCAAAATTTTGTAACAATACCACAAAAAATGAATATATTACACAGCTTTTTTCTTAGGTTGTTCCCAGGCGTTTTTGAACTGTGCCAAATTGTGCCAGATGGCACAGTTTGGAAAAACGTCTGTAACTTTTGAATGATTCAATATAGAAGCTTGATGTTTTGCTCTAATGAAAGGTGACACTCAGGGCTGTGTGTGTGTGTGTGTGTGTGTGGGGGGGTTGTTCCCCCGCTACAGATGACGGACATCGCCCGGTGCGCCGCGGTCACGGTGCGCCGCGGTCACGGTGCGCCGCGGTCACGGTGCGCCGCGGTCTACTACGCACAGTTGTAATTTAGCGATTGGTCAAAAGTCATTTTTGATTACAATTTTCAGGGATAAAGAATAAGTTAGCTTATAACACTTACTTGTTCACAACAGCAGCGTAGCTGGCGAACTTCTCTTCCTCATTGTCAGACGAACATGAAGCTGGTCCGCTTGTTATGGACTCGTGGTTCCGGTCAAACCATAATTCCATTATTGCGGTTTTGCGCTTCCATGATTGCGGTTTTGGCGAACGATTTTTCAAAACAAATAACAGTAGTAAGAAAAAAAGACTGGCGAACACGTGTGTGTCACCCAGCCTTTATCGTCGGCCTCCGTCAGTCTATGATGACCATGGAAGAGAATACTAAACGTCTACTCTGCTGGGACAGCACCGTCTGTGGCTGAACAGGCCGATGCGCAAATGGCAGTCCCTGTCACACAGGTCGCACTTTTGGGTGGTCTCCGTGCTGCTGGGTCTGTGGCGATTCTTCCTGCGGGTCCTTTTTTCATCTGCTGCAGCAGTCAGTCTCTCTTCACCCAGCCTTACACAAAACAGCTTTCAAACTTCTGTGCTTCAATTGGCTGGCTGTATTCGCAGCCGTTGGTAGGCGGGTCCTTCTTGCTAGGTTTTCAGTCATTGGTTCTTCAAGGTTTCAGAAACCCAATTCAAGGCTCTTATTAGTCGAATGAGAGGTCAATCACATCTAAACCAATCAAAGCACTCCTTTGGCTTTCTGTTCGCAGCTGTGTCTGTAGTGGAAGAACGGAAATGCAGGGTTTTTTTTTCTTCAGTGGGCGTACTAGGGCGCCCTCGTGCGCTCTAGGATACCGCCTGGTGTACCGCCCGTGGTACACCAGAGTGCAAGAGGTTAAATCAGAGCGTTTCAAGAAAGCCAAGAAAAATAATAAAAACAAAAACTAATTTGTTTCATTAATTAAAAAATTCAAGAAAATGTGAACAAAATTGTTGTGTTCTATGCATATGCTGCCAGGGGGCGCCAACAGTTAATGATATGGGTGGCTGTGGCGCTGGTGTAGTGTGGCCTACTACTGATCAGAGGGTCAGGGGTTCAGTTCCCGCTCTGTCTGCAGTCTGCATGTCGAAGTGTCCTTGAGCAAGACTCTGAACCCCCAGTTGCTCCTGTTGGGTCAGGCCAGCGCCGCTGTATGGCAGCTACACCGCCATCAGTGTGTGAATGGGTGGATAGCAGGATCTGTAAAGCGCTTTGGTCATCTAGAGATGAGGAAAAAAGCGCCATGCAAGTGAATGCCATTTATCATATGAGTTGCTGTAGAAGACAATGGCGGAAGTTATGGTTGGAACTGAGCCTGATGTCTGCTTCTTTCTTTTACGTGCTTGCTGCTACTTTTATGTTCCGCAACTATTCACTTTGTTCATCAGGCCATCAGGACCCTGAACTCTGTGCCCCCCCCCCCCGGACCGTAACGCACTCACCCGCACAATAACTACCTCAGCTGTTGGCACAGAAAGACTGGCACACCAACAGTAATGCATCTGCTGCTGTATGTCTCTGCACTTTACTGCATCCATTTGCACAAATTCCATATCTGCTGCTGTCTGTTATTGCAATACTGATCATGTACAGTCCTATCTGTCACTGTCTGCACCTACACTACTGCATCGAACTTGGTACTATGAGTATTACTGCTCTACTTTTCTGGATATATGGTTGCTGGGTTTCATCATTTATATTTATTTGCACTATGGGAGGTTTGGGTCTGTCTTTTGTCGCCATTTGTATTATGGGCAGCATTACTGTACATAGACTGCTGTTGTTTCTCCAGCCTTATTCCTTTTTCTTTTTTAAATTGCGCACACCACTGAAGAGAGAGAGAAACATCATTTCAGTTCTCCTGTATGCCCTGTATGTATACTCGTCGGCCTCCATCGGTCTATGATGACCATGGAAGAGAATCCTAAACGTCTACTCTGCTGGAACAGCACCTCCTGTGGCTGAACAGGCCGATGTGCACCGGTGTTCTACCTTCCAGCGTTGGGCGTTGGTAGGATTCAAGCCTGGGCAGGAAGATATGGAGGACAAGATATTACCCATGCAGCATGTCCCCCCTCCCCACGTCACTGATGAATCCAAAGGAACAGCAGGGCTGCTATAGTTTGGCACCAGCGCTGTCGCAGGAGCTGCCAGAACGATGTTGAGCACAACAGAGAACTGCCTTAGGGGCTCCGACTCCGGATTTTTCCTCAGGGTTGACTCCCGAAGCCTTTCCCGTGACCGGGTGTGCCGCAAGGCAGCGGAGGTTTGAAATCAGGGTTTACCTTCCCCTAGATGGGCTACCTTCCCAGGTTGACGAGCCGCCATCTACCCGAAGCATCTGGTTTTAAGGCGCCAGAGATCCGCCCTCGCCCCTTCTCCTATTAGTAAAAGCAGTTCCGCCGGGCTTAGAGACAAAACCACACGGGCAGGCTAGGAGCTGGACTTAGTTGTCAGAGGCTTTTCGAGACGCACGCCGTAAGGAGCATTTTATGAGCACTGGGAGCTTAACCCCAGTGCCGCTCCTGGCTGTGACAACCTTGGAATCTGTATGTATAGTAGTAGTGACAAATAAAATCTTTGAAGTGGTGGTGATGTCTGATGAAGAATGGCCAGACGCTTGGAAGCGAGCTTTACTTTTACACTGCCTTGGGACTGAGGGCCAGAGACTGTTTTCCACATTAGCAGAACAAGGTGAGAGCATGGACGATGCTATTGCAGCTCTGAAGGCACATTTTACTCCACGACGGAACATAGTGGCTGAACACCAGACCTTCAGAAAGCGCGCTCAAGCTTCCAATGAATCTGTGCTACAATATGTGGAAGCTTTAAGAGACTTAGCAGCTACATGTGAGTTTACAAATAACTTAGAAGAAATGCTGCGTGATCAGCTAGTGGAAAATGTGTCTAACCACCACATACGAGAGCATCTCCTTGAACCAGATTTAACGTTGCAACGTGTCATTACAGTCGCCACACAGACTGAAGCTGTTGGTGAACAAGCTAAAATGATATTGGGTGAACGCTCTACTCCTGTCCAAGCTGTGTCTGCTGCTTCTACTGCCTGCCACCATGGTAAACTGCCATCATTTGTAAAACTGCTGCCCTGCCTACTCCTGTTTCTTCCTGCTCTGCATCCAGTCAGACATGTTATCACTGCAGCTCAAATCAGCACCTTGCTAATGACCCTGCTTGCCCTGCTGCCTCAGCTAAATGCAAGAACTGTGGTAAGATTGGACACTTTCTTGGGTGTTTCGTTCACAAACACATTCTGTGCAGCAGTTGACTCTGCCTGAAGTTCACATTTTGTACATGCATGAACAAATGACACCTGATAAAATGGGATGCAGAGTGAACATTAAGACTGCTGCTACTAGAGTAGCTGTGGAACTGACGGTGGATTCAGGCTCCTCTGTGTCTATTCTGCCAAAGCACCTATATGATAACCACTTCAAAGGGGAACAGTTCCAGCCTCCGACAGTAAAACTAGTGACCGATCTTCCTGCTCCCATTCCCATAATAGGCTGTTTACCTGTTACTGCATCTTGCTATGAAGCTTCATGTCCAGCGTCCCTCTTCATTGATGAATCTGGCACTGCTTTACTTGGCATGGATCACATCAGTGGGTTGAATTTGTGTTTTAAAGGCTCATCTGTCCAGCCAGCTGCTGAAATGAACTCTGCTACTGTGATGTCCACAAGCCCACAGACACAGACTGTCATAGGGTGTGCAAGAGGTTTTTGTGCATAAAGTAAAAATATCAGAGACTGTTCCACCGGTGCATCAAAAACTACGACTCTTGACACTTTCTGTTAGAGTTGTGGTGAGAGCTGAAATTTGTCATGGTCTGAGCGCCGATGTTCGTCCACGCTCAGGCCATACATCATCTCAGTCCAGCCTTTGCTATGACAGCGTCTCAGCGGTGCTTCCGGCTGTCAGGATCCAAGCACCATGGCACGGCTGGAGGCCAATTACCACTCATCAGCTGATGAGCTGTCAACCCCTATATAAGGGAGCGGCCCTGTTTGCTCAGAGCTGTGATCTCACCCACTATCCACACGTACCTCTCGCTGTGGATTAGGCTGGAGTCCCTACGTCCAGCTCCAGCCCTCCTCTCTTCCCTCATGGTTATCCGTAAGTGTACCTCCTGTGTTATTTGTGTTTTGCCCCATGAGGCTTTTTTCCTTTGTTGCTTTCCTTTATTAATAAATTCCGCAAACTCAACGGTTGGCCCTCAGCTCTTATTAATGGCTCGCAAGAGCCATTTATGACAGTAGGTCCCAGCCAAGCGAGACGCCGGCCACCGTGAGTTTTGCATTTGGACTGTGCTCCTTCCTGTCTGGGTATTGTGTGCTGACAGCATGCTGTTGTGGAGGGTCCGCGCTCAGAGTCAGAGCAACGAGCTGGCGGACGCTCTCGATTACGTTGATGAAACCCTCATCGCCGCCTCCCTCCTCTACTTCCACAGCGACGTGCACCGGTACCTGGATCGTGCTGAGGACATGTTAAATCATTTTCACCACTACGCTGACCACCCTGAAGTCAGTGTGCGGAGAGATGACATCGCCGCACAGCGCGAGATACTCCGTGGGCTGGAGGGAAATTCCGGCAGGAAGCCAAAGAGGAGGAATCGTCGCCCCTCACTTCGGGATCCCGCTCCTGCCTCCGTTCCGGCCCGGGAGTTTGCACCACCCAGGGGTCTTCCCCCATTGAGCATGACGTCAGTCGGGATTCCCCCAGAGAAGTTGCAGCTGACAGCAATTAACATCTGGGACCGAGTGGCTGCTGCTCGTTCCGCTGTTCATCCTACCGAAATCATTAAGCATGTGACGGCGGCAGTCAGACTGGTGGAGAGGAGCCCAGAGTTGTGTGACTTCCCTGAGTTCGCCAACCTGCTCACCTCTGTTTCTGCACAGGAGCGGCGATTCCCTGACTTCGCCTTCGCCTCACCCCCTGCAAGAAACCGTCATCACACCAGCTGCCAACCTCAGCATGAACCCCGTCCGGATCCTGCTCCGGGTCACCGCAAGGTCTCAACCTCCCACACAGCTGTCATTCTCACACCTCGTCAGAGGGGAATCCCCACAGCCTCTCCCTCCAGGCCATCTTCTCCTGCTGTCCTGTCAGTGCTCCGTGCCCGGCTCATTTCGGCTGTCGCCCCCTCCTCCTTGACGCCTTTCCCGGCTGCTGTGTGTGCCTGGAGTCCTGTTTTGGCGAGTCCCGTTCCGGAACCTCCGCGAGCGGCTCCCCCTCGTCCTCCCAGGGGGCCCTCTATCACCATCCGGTGGGGGAAGGGAGGAGCAACGTCCACTACAGCAGGCACCATCCAGCCTCCAAGAGACAGGCAAGTCCAAGTTCACTCATATCCTCTTCATTGTGATTTGCCTTGTCAGACTCCTGGGGTGGAGTTCGGGGTTAATAGTCCCCCGAGCTCCCACCACCTGCTGTAGCTTTAGTTTTTAATCCCGCATCCTCTGTGTCTCCCTCGGCTGAGCGGTCCTCGAGCCTTCTCCCAGGGTCGCCAGAGCGGAGCTGATCTTGTCCGCTGTGCCAGAGGTTCCAGGTTCAGGGTTGGAGGTCGGTACTGGTGCAGCGCTGACCCAGTCGGGGTCCGACACGGATGCAGCCGTGACCCAATCGGGGTCCATCGCAGATGCAACCACGACCCAATCGGGGTCCGATGAGGGTGCAGCACCAGCAGAGTCGAAGGTCGGTGAGGGAGCTGCAGATCCCCTGCCACTGGACACTGGACTGGCTCATCTTCTTCTTCCCCATCTTTATCATCTTCATCATCCTCATCAGCCTCATCCTCATCTTCCCCCCAAGCCTTCTCCACCAGGTGCCGTTTGGACTCCTCACTTTCCGCCCGGCTCACCCTCGCTATTCCCCTCTACAGGGAAGCCGTTGCCTTTCTCTCCCCTGCGGTCCTGGTGGCTGAGCGATGCGGATCGGCCGCCAGAAGGACTGCCGCACCCATTTGGCTCTCTGGGCCGGCCACCCGACCCACTGGACTCTCTATTCGGTGGCCTGGTCCGGCCACCTGAAACTCTGTATTTCCGAGCCTGGGACCGGGGTAGGCCGCCCGAACGCTCTTTGTTTCCCCTATCTGCCATGTGGACATTGGACGCAGGGAGACCACCAGAACTGCGTGCGTATTATTGGACTCTGCCTGCCGTCATCCTCACATGTTTTGTGTTTCCTTTTGATATTGAGGTCACTTTTGTTGTGTTGTCATGTGCCTTATTTTGATCTTTACCGCTGTTTAGCGTGTTTTGGGTTTTTTTTCTTCCCCTCTCCTGTCTGAGGGATGATTAGTATCTGCCACATTACGCCTTAGGGGCCTGTGTGTTTTAGTTATAGGCCTCCTTCTGTTGTTGCATCCTTTTTTGGGGGGGGGGTCTTGTCTTTGTATCTTCCGCATTTTATGGAGTATTGTGTTTTTTTTTCTTCCCCACCGTCCTCTGTAATTGCTTCGTTTGTTCCCTGTCATTGTCATGTTTTTTTTTTCTCGTCTCCTTTTCTGACTCGCTCCCTCCTGGCCTGTGCCCCATCCACCCACCCTAGTGGGGGAGGGTCTTGGGTGTTATTGGCCGTTCTGAGCCCGGCCTCGAGGAGGAGGTACTGTCATGGTCTGAGCGCCGATGTTCGTCCGCGCTCAGGCCATACATCATCTCAGCCCAGCCTTTGCTATGACAACGTCTCAGCGGTGCTTCCTGCTGTCAGGATCCAAGCACCACGGCACGGCTGGAGGCCAATTACCACTCATCAGCTGATGAGCTGTCAACCCCTATATAAGGGAGCGGCCCTGTTTGCTCAGGGCTGCGACCTCACACACTATCCACACGTACCTCTCGCTGTGGATTAGGCTGGAGTCCCTACGTCCGGCTCCAGCCCTCCTCTCTTCCCTCATCGTTATCCGTAAGTGTACCTCCTGTGTTATTTGTGTTTTGCCCCATGAGGCTCTTTTCCTTTGTTGCTTTCCTTTATTAATAAACTCCGCAAACTCACCGGTTGGCCCTCAGCTCTTATTAATGACTCGCAAGAGCCATTCATGACAAAATTAAGCGTCTTCTTGAAACTGGTGTGATTGAGAGAGCTGATGCTTCACCGTGGGTCTCACCGATTGTGGTTGTCCAAAAGAAGTCGAGCAACATTAGAATGTGTGTTGATCTGCGTGAACCAAATAAAGCTGTAATCACAGACAGCTTTTCCCTTCCACACATTGATGAGATGCTAAACTTGCTGTGTGGAGCGACAGTTTTCTCCACTATTGACTTAGAAAGCGTCTACTTTCAGCTGCCCCTACACGAGGAAAGTCGTGACCTCACTGCTTTCATCACCCTTGAAGGTTTGTTTAGGTTTTGCCGTGTCCCGTGTGGACTTGCCTCTGCTCCATCAGCTTTTCAGAAAATGTTGTCTACAATCCTGGCAGGGCTACCAAATGTTGCAAACTACCTTGATGATGTTATTATCTGGGGTCGCACACAGTCAGATCATGATAATCCACTGAAGGTTGTCTTACAGCGCCTACAAGAGGCAGGATTACAGCTGAACAGATCAAAATGCCACTTCAACAGACCAAGGTTACAGTTCCTTGGGCATACAGTGGCAGCTGCAGGAATCCAACCAGATGACATCACTTTGCTGCCATTTTCCATGCTCCACCCCCTACTGATGCGGGCAAATTGAGATCATTCTTGGGACCTTTGTCATGGTGTAACAAGTTCATCCCCAACTTTGCGACTGCTGTTAAGCCACTGCATGCTTGCATTAGCAAAACACTGAGTTTAACTGGTCAGAAAAGCCAGTGCAGTTTTCAAACTGTAACAGGACTGCTGGTTGACAGCCCAGCTCTAGCACTGTTTGACCCTGACCTCCCTACAGTGGTGTCAGCTGCTGCTTCTGATTACGGTCTTGGTGGCGTGCTTTGCCAAATTCATCCTGACCACTCTTAGCATGTTGTTGCATTTGCATCCAGAACTCTGACTCCTGCGGAGCACAAATACTCCACAGTGGAAAAAGAGGCTCTTGGATGTGTGTGGACTGTAGAGAAATGGAGAACCTACTTGTGGGGCTGACGATTTCCACTGTGTACTGATCGCCAAGCCTTGACCACTCTGCTGACAGCTAAAGGTTGGGATCGTGCAGACATGCGTATTGCACGTTGTGCTGCACGGCTGCTTTGCTTTGATTATGATGTTGCTTATTTGCCTGGATGGAGAAACAGCACAGCTGACTGCCTTTCCCGTTTGCCTCTGCCCGTCACTCATGAAAATGTGGACTCTGAACCTGAATGTGTTGCTATGCTGTGTGCTACTCATCTGTCTGCTCTCTCTCCTGATCAGTTTGCTGCTGCTTCTGCATCCTGCCCTGAGCTCTCCAAGTTGTGCACACAGATAACTAATGGCTGGTCTTTTTCCTCTGCTACTATCTGTCGAAGACCCTTTGACCTTGCACCTCAGGATTGAGGTTTAGGTTCACCAGCTTGCAGTTCCTAGAGGAATTTTCCTCATAGGAAACAACCCTACGCCCAGACTTCAGACTTCATGATGAACTGACTGTACAAGATGACTTTGTTTTCCGAGGCTGGCGTCTTGTCATTCCAGTTTCACTGCGACACACTGTGGTTGGCTCAGCTCACGAAGGTCACCAAGGTAGCGGGAGAACTAAACAACGTCTTTGTGAACTCTACTGGTGGCCAGGCATGGACGAGCTTGTGAACGCACAGGTGAAAAGTTGTTACCTGTGTCAGTCTTCAGACAAAACTGCTGTTTCTTCTGCTGCACCATTACAACCTGGACCATTCCCATCTGAGCCATGGGAGAAGCTCGGAATTGATGTGGTGGTTCCATTTGAAACTGCTGCTCCAGACTGTGGTTTTGCCCTCACACTGACTGACTATCACAGGAAGTGGCCTGAGGTTGACTTTGTGCCATTTGCCAACACTAAAAAATATAATCAGCTTTTTGGCATCAACCTTCAGCAGATTTGGAAACACACTCACTGTAGTATCAGACAACAGACCTCAGTTCTTGTCTGCAGACTTTGCTACATTCCTGAAAGACTGCAGCATGCAGCACATACGCACTTCAGTTGACCACCCAGCAGCAAATGGAGCGACAGAACGCTTCCACCGTGTCCCGAAGTCATGGATCCAGTCTGCTATTCTGCAAGGGAAGCTGTGGAAAAGTATTGTCATAGTGTCCCTTCATGTTTACAGAGCCACACCTCATTCTACTACAGGACTCTCTCCGTTTGAACTGCTACACAAGAGGAAAATGTGCACACAACTTGACATTCTACCCCCACTGCTGACAAATGCAGATGCTGCTGCATTGCATTAAAGAGTGTCAATTCAACAGTATAACATAAAACTGCACGCTGACTCACAATGTGGAGCTCGTAGGCCTGCTTTCAAAGAAGGGAACAGCGTGCGTATTAAAAAAAACCTACCCATGTTCACGAAGTGCATCCACGATACTCAGCACCACTGGAGATAAAAATCCACCTGACTTAGACCTACCAAATATTGACACCCCACTCCCTGAACTTTTTTTTTTCTTTTTGAATTTTGTATACTTTATTGATCCTCAGAGGGGAAATTGAGGGCATCCACCTGGATGGATGAAGCAGCCACGGCATGGCGCTATCCCTTCACCATTCACACACACATTCACACCTATGGCCACTTTAGAGTCTCCAGTTAACCTAACCTGCATGTTTTTTGGCTTGTGGGAGGAAACCGGAGAAATCCTGGAGTAAACCCACGCAGATACGGGGAGAACATGCAAACACCACACAGATCACTGTTGGTCAGGGCCTGGGATCGAACCAGGGATCCATGGCCAAGGGTGAGTTGCTGTGCTAGCGCAGTGCTAACCACTGTTCCACCGCACCACCCAACTTCCAGACACAAACACGATTTCAGCCCCAAACTCCCCCCTCCCCCAAATTTTGAAGTTGTGATGCAGTTGGAGCCAGAAAAATTACAATCCAGTGATAAAGGGACCCCCTCATGGATCGTCACCTTATCGTGGTGGGGAGGTTTGCGTGCCCCAGTGATCCCAGGAGCTATGTTGTCTGGGGCAATTTGCCTCTGATAGGGTCTCCCAAGACAAACTGGTCCTGGGTGAAGGGCCAGACTAAGAACGATCCAACAGACTCTCATGATAAATTGTATATCAAGGATTCAGTGTACCCCGCCCAGTATGGGGTTACCGGGGCCCCACCCTGGAGCCAGGCCTGGGGGAGGGGCTCGAAGGCTAGCGTCTGGTGGCCGGGTTTCCACCCATGGGACCCGGCCGGGCTCAGCCCGAAGGAGTTACATGGGTCCGCCCTCCAGTGGGTTCACCACCTGCAGGAGGGATCATGGGGGTCCGGTGCTATGTGGATTAGGTGGCGGTCAAAGGCGGAGACCTTGGCGGACTGATCCCAAGCTTTCTAAACTGGCTTTTGGTACGTGGAATGTCACCTCTCTGGTGGGGAAGGAGCCTGAGCTGGTGTACGAGGTTGAGCGATACCGGCTAGATATAGTCGGCCTCACCTCAACACACAGCTCCGGTTCCGGAACCAGTCTCCTGGAGAGGGGCTGGAGCTTGGCCTTTTCTGGAGTTGCCCCGGGCGAGAGGCGACGAGCAGGGGTGGGTATTCTTGTATCGCCCCACCTTGCTGCCTCTATATTGGAGTTTTCCCCGGTGGACGAAAGGGTTGCTTCCCTGCGCCTTCGGGTTGGGAAACGGGTCCTGACCATCATTTGTGCCTATGCACCAAATGATGTTTCAGAGTACCCACCCTTTTTGGAGTCTGTGACTGGGGTGCTGGAGGGTGCTCCTCCTGGAGACTCCATTGTCCTACTGGGGGACTTCAATGCGCACGTGGGCAACGACAGTGAAACCTGGAGGGGGGTGATTGGGAGGAACGGCCTGCCCGGTCTGAACCCGAGTGGTGTTCAGCTATTGGACTTCTGTGCTAACCACAGTCTGTCCATAACGAACACCATGTTCAAGCATAAGGGTGTCCATATGTGCACCTGGCACCAGGACACCCTAGGTCGCAGGTCAATGATCGATTTTGTTATCGTATCATCAGACCTGCGACCGTATGTCTTGGACACCCGAGTAAAGAGAGGTGCAGAGCTGTCAACTGATCACCACCTGGTGGTGAGTTGGATCCGATGGCAGAGGAGGAAGCCATTCAGACCTGGTAGACCCAAACGTATAGTGAGGGTGTGCTGGGAGCGTCTGGCTGAGGCCCCTGTCCGGGAGGTCTTCAACTCCCACCTCCGGAAGAACTTCAACCACATTCCAAGGGAGTCTGGAGACATGGAGTCTGAATGGGCCATGTTCTCCACCTCTGTTGTTGAAGCGGCGGCCCAGAGCTGCGGCCGCAAGGTGGTCGGTGCATCTCTTGGTGGCAACCCCCGAACCAAGTGGTGGACACCAGTGGTGAGGGGGGCCATTAAGCTGAAGAGTCCTATCAAGCTTGGTTGGCTTGTGGGACTCCCGAAGCAGCTGAGGTGTACCGGCAGGCCAAGCGGAGTGCAGCTCGGGTGGTTGCTGAAGCAAAAACCCGGGTATGGGAGGAGTTTGGTGAGGCCATGGAACAAAACTTTCGGTCGGCTTCAAAGAGATTCTGGCAAACTGTTCGGCGGCTCAGGAGGGGAAAGCAGCTCCCTGTCCACACTGTGTATGGTGCGGATGGGACACTGTTGACTTCAACTGGGGATATCGTCTGGCGGTGGAAGGAATACTTCGAGGATCTCCTCAATCCCACTGATACGCCTTCCACAGAGGAAGCAGGGTTTGGGGACGAGGGGGATGACTCGCCTATCACAGGGGCTGAGGTCGCCAAGGTGGTTAAAAATCTCCTTGGTGGCCGGGCCCCGGGGGTGGACGAGATTCGCCCTGAGTACCTCAAGGCCCTGGATGTTGTTGGGTTGTCATGGTTGACACGCCTCTGCAACATTGCGTGGAGGTCGGGGGCAGTGCCTTTGGCATGGCAAACCGGGGTGGTGGTTCCTCTCTTCAAAAAAGGGGACCGGAGGGTGTGCTCCAACTTTAGAGGGATCACACTCCTCAGCCTCCCTGGGAAGGTCTATGCCAAGGTACTGGAGAGGAGAGTCCGGCCGTTGGTCGAACCTCGGATTCAGGAGGAGCAATGTGGTTTTCGTCCTGGCCGTGGCACATCGGACCAGCTCTTTACCCTCTCGAGAATTCTTGAGGGTTCGTGGGAGTTTGCCCAACCAGTTTACATGTGTTTTGTGGACTTGGAGAAGGCATTTGACCGCGTCCCTCATGGATTTTTGTGGGGGGTGCTTCTGGAGTATGGGGTATCGGGCTTGTTGTTACGAGCTATTCGGTCTCTGTACGACCGTTGTGAGAGTTTGGTTCGTATTGCCAACACTCGGTCGGAGTCATTCCCAGTGAGAGTTGGACTCCGCCAGGGCTGCCCTTTGTCACCGATCCTGTTCATAATTTTTATGGACAGGATTTCTAGGCGCAGCCAGGGAATGGAGGGTGTCATGCTTGGTGACCACAGGATCTCATCTCTGTTGTTTGCAGATGATGTTGTCCTGTTGGCTTCATCCAGCAATGACCTACAGCTCTTGCTGGGACGGTTTGCCGCTGAGTGTGAAGCGGTTGGGATGAGAATCAGCACCTCCAAGTCCGAGTCCATGGTCCTCAGCCGGACAAAGGTGGACTGTCCTCTCCGGGTTGGGGACAGGCTCCTGCCCCAAGTGGAGGAGTTTAAGTATCTTGGGGTCTTGTTCACGAGTGAGGGGAAAATGGAGCGAGAGATCGACAGACGGATTGGAGCAGCATCTGCAGTGATGCGGACGTTGTACCGGTCTGTTGTGGTGAAGAGGGAGCTTAGTTCTAAGGCAAAGCTGTCGATTTACCAGTCAATCTACGTTCCTACTCTCACCTATGGTCACGGGCTTTGGGTAATGACCGAAAGAACGAGATCGCGGATACAAGCGGCTGAAATGAGCTTTCTCCGTAGGATTGCTGGACTCACCCTCAGAGATGGGGTGAGGAGCTCAGTCATCTGGGAGAGGCTCAGAGTAGAACCGCTGCTCCTCCACATTGAAAGGAGTCAGTTGAGGTGGTATGGGCATCTGATTAGGATGCCTCCTGGACGCCTCCCACTTGAGGTGTTTCAGGCACGTCCCACTGGGAGGAGACCCCGGGGCAGACCCAGGACTCGGTGGAGAGACTATGTCTCCCAGCTGGTCTGGGAACGCCTTGGTATCCCCTCTGAAGAGCTGGAGCAGGTGGCTGGGGAGAGGGAAGTCTGGGCTTCTCTGCTTGAACTGCTGCCTCCGCGACCTGGACCTCCGGAAAAGCGGTAGAAGATGGATGGATGGATGGATGGATGATAAAGGGAAGAAGAAGATTAAAAAGAGATGAGTTGCTGTAGACGAGAATAGAGGAAGTTCTGGTTGGAACTGAGCCGGGTGTCTGCTTCCTGTTTTTACATGCTTGCATCTACTTTTAGACAATTCCTTTAAGTCCAGTCTGACCAACAACACAACAAAATATGTCACAAACACTTCATTAAGACATGAGTGAGCCGTTAAAATGTAGAAAAAGTGCAGTCAATGACCGTTTAACATCCTAAAAGACAATAAGGAGAACCCAAAAAAACAAATGAGAGAAAGATATTAACACACTTGATCACTTATTTATTGACAAATATAATCCAGTATTCCATATCTGAGAGAATAAAAATCTGTGAACCTTAATAATTATCAGTCAGACTGAATTCCAACTTCTTCAGATGACTTTAATCAGTGGGATTAAAATCTGTTGTAAATTGAAGTCCTGTTTTGAGTCAAAGAGCACAGATCTGTCTCAGCCTGATCTCCACGTTTGACACATTCCAGCATAAAGACATCATCCTATCAGTGAAGCATGGTGGTGGTACTATCATGGTTTCAGTTTGATCTGCTGCCTCTGGACCAGGATGGTTTTTCATCACTACTGAACAATAAAAACTAAATGATATCATCAAGGACAATGTGAGGACATCAGTCAGTGAAATGAATCTCCAGAAAAACTGAAGACATCCAACCAAACACACAGTAAAGATGTTTTAGAAGGACCAAATCAAAGTCCTGACCTTCATCCTACTGAAATGTCCTGGACCAATAATTCACAGATTTATCCTGATCATTGCTATGGAACATTAAATCATTTTCCTCAACAAATAATTCCATTCAATTCAACTTTATTTATATAGCGCCATTTCACAACAACAGTCATCTCATGATGCTCATTATGAGCCAGTGTTGGATGCTGGTGTATCAGCCCTTCCAGGAGGTCCAGACCAGCTCTCCTTCTAACGCCTCTGTTCTTAAGCACTAAAGAGTTTGACTCTAATAATGATTCTAAAGATGTTGAAGCTGCTGATGAGGAGACATGCCTAGCTTCTGTCTTCATCTGAACATCTGCCCTGCTTCCTCTCACCCTGCACCTGACTGAGTGTCCCTGTTAGTCAGATCCAACTATCAGTCCAGCACCTTAACAACACCTCTGCTCTGAGAGATCTTGGCTCTTGGTATTGTGGTAGGAGACCTGCAGTGTTTGATGGGAAAGATAAAATCCTCTGGATAGAGATCAGACATGATGTTCTCTTGGAGATCTTCTTACGTTTCACATCCATTAATTCATCATGAAATGTTGTAGGTTGGTTGTAGATGAGTTTGACGTGTCTACAGATCTAAAGTTTCCCTGAACAAATCAGACTTCAACCTTCATCAACCTAAAATGAACATTTAGAATCTCACTTGATTCTTCAATCTGTTGTTTCTACCAGGACCCATCAGCAGAGAACAGACTCTCCTGGACCTGGACCTGGACCCAGCTGTGTCTCCATGAAGAGTGATAAGTCCATGGATACTTTTATCAACTTTAGTGATGACCAAAGGTGAGATGGTTTGTGTTCCTCAGCTGACTCCTAACCAGAGATATTATTCAGTGGTTCAGAGCTTCACTTTGTGAAATGATCATTATAGATCAGTGTTTCACTGATGGCTCAGTCTATACAGACTCATTCTGGACACCCAAATCTGGGTCCCTGAGCCAGAATCAAACCAGGGTTAGTTCTAATGTAGGTAGACCTATTAGACAGCAGCTGTTAAGTCATAGATTAGTATGGAAATCCAGATGTTTCCTGTCTCCACTGAGTTTTTTGCTGGCAGTTGCCGTGGGATTCATCAGGATCTAGGATGGGTCGTTGATTTTCATGTTGTTATTTTCACCTCATCTGATGGAATTTTATGTGTTTCAGGAATTCAGCTGAAAATCCATTTTTTTCATCTGAATTTCTCCATAATAAAAAGCTCACTTGTAAAATAAATTCTTCACTGATCTCTTATCTAAACTAGAGAAAAAGCTGACAAAGAAACCAAAATGACTGAATGAGCACCATCCAGATTGAGTCAAATGTCACCAACACCATTAACAGTGTAGCTTCTGTGCTTTGATGATTCTGATAACCTGACTGCAGATGTTTAAATCAAGTCTTCTTCCAGGAAGTGTTTGTCTTTAATGGTTAATGGTCTATCATTCTGTGGATCGTCTCTAACTAAATGTTGGTTCTCTAACACAGTCTGATCTGTAGCTGATTTAAAACCCTGTGAAACAGATGTGACTCTCCTGATTCTAAGTCAAAGTCCCAGTAAACCCAGATATGCAGACTGGGTTCTGATCCCCTCTGTGACAGTGGCGTGGTTGGTGAGGCAGCGATGAAGGTGTGATGTCAGTGACCATGAAGAGTTGTGGGTGTGGTGGCAGTGCTGAGGTCAGAGGTCAGCTGTAAGGAGGAGAATGATTTAGGATGCTGTTTGTCTTCATCATCTGTGGTTAACTGCTTCATGAGGAGACCATCACAGCTTTAAAACTCTTTCTGCTGCTCTCAGGCTTTTCCTTAGACTTCACATGTTTGATCAGGAAATCAAAGAATTCACTGTTTCATCGTTTGTTCCTTTGAGACCAAATATCTGCTCATCACCATGTATTCCAGATTTCATAACTGCTACATTAATATTTCATCAAAAATCTCCTGGTTTCTTCACAGAGATGATCATCAGAACTCAGAGCCTCCTCCATCAGACCTGGACTCTATATTAATGGTGTGTAGATGTTGATGAGCAGACTGAACAGTCTGATTTTACAGGGAAAGCTCTTTAACTTTCTGTTGATGTTCCAGCTGCTGGAGCAAAACATGACCAGTTTTGTGAAAAATGAGCTGAAGAAGATCCAGAAGCTTCTGAGTCAGAGGGAGGAAGAGGTGGTGTTGGAGGGTGAAGATGAAGATCAGAGGAGGAACAGAGAGTCATTTCTGATGATCACAGTGGACTTCCTGAGGAGGATGAAGCAGGAGAAGCTGGCTGACCTTCTGAAGAGCAGTAAGAGGATTTTAATAACAATAACATGATGGAAGAAGGAAACATGGAAGATGATGATGTTTCCAGTGGTCTGTTAATATGATGCAGATGTTTTCATCACACACATCATCTATAAATTCTTCAGGGCTGAAACAGAATTTATTTTAGACCAATGTGCCAGGGCCCTCAGAAAACAAGGAAAAATACAGTCGACATGGACAAGAAACTGTAAGGTGTGGATAAAACTGCTTGGCACTCCAGAAGATGCTAAAGTAATAATGATTAGAGAAATGGAGGAATTGGACAGATTTAAACCTTAGCCCTGATTCAGGAATAACAGTGCAGTAATCATGAGTGGAAATTTTGTGTTCTTTTCCTTTTTTCCTTTTGGTGTACATGGTTGTCATAATTTATGATTAGTACTTTAACCAATCATCCCTCCTCATTTGATGATGAAAGTGTAGTGGGGCAAATTGAAGCTGGAAACTTTATCAATACTGAACAGCAACCACAAGACATTTTAGGAAATATTGACTCAGACAATAACTATTTTAATCATATTAATAATAAGTGTGTTTATTATGAAGAACAACAATTAAATGGAATTATGAATTTGGATCAAACGTTAACAATAATACATATTAATAGTAGGAGTCTCTATGCAAACTTTGATAGTATTAAGGAGTTTTTAAATCAATTTAATACACCATTTAGGATTATTGCAATAAGTGAAACATGGATTAATGAAGAAAAAGATGTAAATTTTGAACTATATGGATATGAGATGTACACACAAAATAGGAAATATAAAAGTGGTGGTGGGGTAGCACTGTATGTTGATAGAAAATTAAAAAGTAAAAAAGTGGACAACATGACATCAGCAGTGAATGAAAGTATGGAATGTTTAACAATTGAGATTACGATGGAAAAAAGAAAAAATATAATAGTAAGTTGTATATATAGAGCACCAGGATCTGAAATGAAAAAATTTAAAAATGGGATGGAAAAGATGTATGCAAAAATAAGACAAAAAGATAACTTTATTTGTGGTGACTTTAATATAGATTTAATGAAAACAAAACAACACAAACCAGCTGAAGATTTCTTAGATACAAATAGCTTAACCTTATTTCCAAAGATTACAAAACCTACAAGAATAACGACACACTGTGCTACCCTGATAGACAACATTTTTACCAATGTTATTGAATATAATATGGTGAGTGGTATAATAATAAATGATATTAGTGACCACCTGCCAGTATTTGTTTCTTTAGACGTTAATTATGGGGCTAATGAGAGTAATAATAATAATAAACTATGTAAAAAGATTATCAATAAAAGAATATGAACAGAAGACAGAATCAGTGATTTAAAAGAAGACTTAATGTTACAGAATTGGGATGTTGTCTGTAGAGAGAAAAATGTGGACTTGGCATATGATAAATTTATTGATATATTTAAATCATTATATGATAAAAACTGTCCAATTAAAGGAATTAATAAAAAACACATATACAAAAATTGCCCATGGTTAACCAAGGGGTTACAAAATGCTTGTAAAAAGAAAAATTATCTCTATAAAAACTTCATTAAATTAAGAACTAAAGAATCTGAAAAAAGATATAAAACATATAAAAATAAATTAATTGAAATAATATGAACTAGTAAAAAATTATACTATAGGAAAATGTTAAATGAAAATAAAAATAATATAAAAGGAGTTTGGGATATATTAAATAAATTAAGGAAAAATGGAACTAAGAAAATGATATATCCAGAGTATTTTACTGATAATTGTGGTGATATTTATGATAAGAATATGGTAGTAAATAAAATGAATAAATTTTTTGTAAATGTTGGGCCAGAGTTGGCAGCAAAAATTACAATCCAAGGAAGAGACACCGTGAGTGAGACTTTGATTGGAAGTAACCCTCGGTCAATTTTTCTTACAGTGGTGGATAAACTAGAGGTAAAATCTGTTGTTGAAAAGTGTAAAAATAAATTATCTACTGATTGTGATGATATTGATATGGCACTAGTAAAAAGAACTGTTGATGGTATATTAAAACCATTCACATATATTTGTAATTTATCATTTCATACTGGCTCATTCCCACAGAAAATGAAAATAGCAAAAGTAATACCATTATTCAAGCAAGGAAATAAACACCAATACACAAACTACAGACCAGTATCACTTCTCCCACAATTTTCAAAGATTCTGGAAAAACTTTTCAACAACAGATTAGAAAACTTTTTAAATAAACAAGATGTGCTGAATCAGAACCAATATGGGTTTAGAGCCAAGAGTACAACATTGTTGGCGATAATGGAAGCAACAGAGGAAATAATAAATGCATTAGATCAAGAAAAATATGCAATTGGTGTGTTTATAGATTTTAGAAAAGCATTTGATACAATAAATCATTCAATACTTCTTAATAAATTGCAAATGTATGGTATTAGGGGAATGGCTCTGAAATGGGTTACAAGTTATCTATCTGAGAGACAACAATTTGTGAAGATGGGAGAATATCTGTCTGGGTGTATGGGAATTGCCTGTGGGGTCCCCCAGGGGTCAGTATTGGGCCCCAAATTATTTAACATATATATATACAGTATATATATAAATGATATATTCCAAGTTTCTAAATTATTAAAAATAATATTATTTGCTGATGATAGTAATATATTTTATTCTGGAAATAATTATAATCAATTAATCTATACTCAAAATAATGAATTAAATAAGCTTAAAAAATGGATGAATTGTAATAAATTATCACTAAATATAGATAAAACTAAGGTAATGATATTTGGTAATTGTAAAAATAAAG
This sequence comes from Pholidichthys leucotaenia, assembly GCA_020510985.1. Lineage (NCBI taxonomy): Eukaryota > Metazoa > Chordata > Actinopteri > Cichliformes > Pholidichthyidae > Pholidichthys > Pholidichthys leucotaenia. Next base: position 84,258 of record JAJAQF010000057.1, read on the forward strand.
AACATATACATATTCATATAGATAATGTAGTTATTGAAAAAGTTAAGGAGATCAAATTTTTGGGTGTAATACTGGATGATAAAATTAGTTGGAAACCACATGTCAGATACATACAAAACAAAGTTGCAAAAAATATTGCAATTATAAATAAAATTAAGCAGGTCCTAGATTATAAATCACTTCATATCTTGTATTGCTCATTAGTACTTCCATACTTGGCTTATTGTATAGAGGTTTGGGGTGACAGTTATAAAAGTAAACTTAATTCATTGTTAATATTACAAAAAAGGGCAGTCCGTGTTATACACAAAGTCGGGTACCTTGAACATACTAATTTATTGTTTTTACATTCAAAGTTATTGAAATTATGGGATCTGGTTCATTATTACACAGCACAATTAATATTTAAAGTCAGTAAAAACCTCTTGCCACACAATATACAAAATCTTTTCAGGGAGAGAGAAGGGAAATATAATTTACGGGGGAATACAAAATTCAAAATGCACTCAGTAAGATCTACTCAGAAGAGTTTTTGTGTGTCTGTGTGTGGGGTAAAATTGTGGAATGGGTTGGGGGAGAAACACAGGCAATGTCCCAACATCCATATATTTAAATCAACATATAAAGAAATGATTTTTGAGCAGTAGGAGAATGAAGGGCAGTGTTGTTACATTGTGTCTTCAGTGAGGGAAGGTTGTTGTTGTGTTATGGTGATTGTGAAGGTGATGGTGTTGTCTGTGTTTGTATTGAACACGCCAGAAGTGTATGTTTATTGTTGTTGTAATATTGTTGGATGTTGGTATTGTTGTCAATATGGACTGTCATTGTTGTGTCATTTTTGTTGTATAATTTGACTATGGGTGTATTATGCTGAATGTGGTTGTGGGATAATGATGATTATGAGTGATACTGTAATTTGTTGGGTATGGAAAAGGGGTGGGACTATACAGTATAAGCATTGGCTTCTTCCCACTCCTTTTGAACATTTTATTTTTGGCTTGTCTTTTTTGTTTTGCTTTGAATTCTCTTCTTTTTTTTTTTAGAATGTTCAAATAAAAATCAATGTCAAATGTCAATGTGCAGAAAACTCTTAAGACACAGATTATTGACAGGCAACATTAAAATATTAAGACAAATTTAATGAAACATTCAGTTTTAATTCCTTTCATCTGTCTTGTTCACTTAGAAACTAATGCAAGAAAATGTCGTCAGAAGCTAAAGTCTAACCTTCAGAAGAGGTTCCAGTGTGTGTTTGAGGGCATTGCTAAAGCAGGAAACCCAAGCCTTCTGAAGCAGATCTACACAGAGCTCTACATCACAGAGGGAGGGACTCCAGAGGTCAACAATGAACATGAGGTCAGACAGATTGAAACAGCATCCAGGAAACCACACAGACCAGAAACAACCATCAGACCAGAAGAAATCTTCAAAGGCTTACCTGGAAGAGATGAACCAATCAGAAGAGTGCTGACAACGGGAGTGGCTGGCATTGGGAAAACAGTCTTAACACAGAAGTTCACTCTGGACTGGGCTGAAGACAAAGCCAACCAGGACATCCACTTCACATTTCCATTCACTTTCAGAGAGCTGAATGTGCTGAAGGAGAAAAAATTCAGTTTGGTGGAACTTGTTCATCACTTCTTTACTGAAACCAAAGAAGCAGGAATCTGCAGCTTTGATCAGTTCCAGGTTCTGTTCATCGTTGATGGTCTGGATGAGTGTCGACTTCCTCTGGACTTCTACAACTTTGAAACCGTCACTGACCCTAGAAAGTCCACCTCAGTAGATGTTCTGCTGACAAACCTTATCAGCGGGAACCTGCTTCCCTCTGCTCACCTCTGGATAACCACACGACCTGCAGCAGCCAATCAGATCCCTCCTGAGTGTGCCGACATGATGACGGAGGTCAGAGGGTTCACTGACCCACAGAAGGAGGAGTACTTCAGGAAGAGATTCAGAGATGAGCAGCAGGCCAGCAGGATCGTCTCCCACATGAAGACCTCACAAAGCCTCCACATCATGTGCCACATCCCAGTCTTCTGCTGGATCACTGCTACAGTTCTGGAAGATGAGATGAAGACCAGAGAGGGAGGAGAGCTGCCCAAGACCCTGACTGAGATGTACATCCACTTCCTGGTAGTTCAGACCAAAGTAAAGAAGGTCAAGTATGAAGGAGGAGCTGAGAAAGATCCACACTGGAGTCCAGACAGCAGGAAGATGATTAAGTCTCTGGGAAAACTGGCTTTTGAGCAGCTGCAGAAAGGAAACCTGATCTTCTATGAATCAGACCTGGCAGAGTGTGGCATCGATGTAGAAGCAGCAGCAAAATATTCAGGAGTGTTCACTCAGATCTTTAGAGAGGAGAAAAGTCTGTACCAGGACCAGAACCAGGTGTTCTGCTTTGTCCATCTGAGTGTTCAGGAGTTTCTGGCTGCTCTTCATGTCCATCTCACCTTCATCACCTCTGGTGTCAACCTGCTGGAAGAAGAACAAAAAACTTCTCTGTGGTCTAAATTATTCAAAGAGAAGATCAATTTAAGTCATCTCCACCACAGAGCTGTAGACAAGGCCATACAGAGTCCAAATGGACACCTAGACTTGTTCCTCCGCTTCCTCCTGGGTCTTTCACTGCAGACCAATCAGAGGCTTCTTCAAGGTCTGCTGACACAAACAGGACGTAGCTCACAGACCAGTGAGGAAACGGTTCAGTACATTAAAGAAAAGCTCAGTGAGAATGTGTCTGTAGAGAGAAGCATCAACCTGTTCCACTGTCTGAATGAACTGAATGATCATTCTCTAATGGCGGAGATCCAACAATCCCTGAGATCAGGACGTCTCAACCAAAAAAAACTGTCTCCTGCTCAGTGGTCAGCTCTGGTCTTCATCTTACTGTCATCAGAAACAGACCTGGATGTGTTTTACCTGAAGAAATACTTTGCTTCAGATGAGGCTCTTCTCAGGCTGCTGCCAGTGGTCAAAGCCTCTAAGAAAGCTCTGTGAGTGGATTTATGAACTGTTCACATATATCAGAGAGATCTGATTTTAACTGAATGAATAAAATATTTCCTCTTCATTCTCCAGGCTGAACGGTTGTGAACTCACAGAGAGAAGTTGTGAAGCTCTGTCCTCAGTTCTCAGCTCCCCGTCCTCTAGTCTGAAACATCTGGACCTGAGTAACAACGACCTGAAGGACTCAGGAGTGAAGATTCTGTCTGCTGGACTTCAGAATCTCCACTGTAAAGTGGAGTCTCTCAGGTCAGACTGTAGATGATTATTGATAAGTTATCTTTATCCTGTTTTGCTGTCAAAATCAATACCGTTCTCATTTTTTTCCATTCTTGTCTTAATGTCATTTTTCTCACTCCAGTCTCTCAGGATGTCAGGTCTCAAAGGGAGGTTGTGAAGCTCTGTCCTCAGTTCTCAGCTCCCCGTCCTCGAGTCTGAGACATCTGGACCTGAGTAACAACAACCTGAAGGACTCAGGAGTGAAGATTCTGTCTGCTGGACTTCAGAATCTCGACTGCAAACTGGAGTCTCTCAGGTCAGGATCCAGATGTGTCATATCCATATCCATGTGTCTCCTCCATGTGCTCTTCCATTGCGCACGGAGAAGTGAAGGAAAATGAGGATTCAAGCGCAGGGGTTACCACACACATTTATTGAACACAGTTCATAGAAGAAACCATACAAAATGGCGGAGCAGCTCGGGCTAAAGAAAGAGTCCAACAGTGATGCTCGGCTGCACAGGGAAAAGCGTAGCAGTTTTGCCACACAGGGAAACGCTACCAGCATAGCGGCACAACTGCACAGAGAAATTCTACAATTACTCACAGCCTAGCAATCCTGGTCCTCCAGTGGAGCGGCGAGCATACTCCAAACAGTCCTTCGTTGACGTGACAGTTACACAGGGGAAGATACGAAAGTGTGAACTCGTACAGTGATGCAGTGGTTTTTTGTCCAGCAGAAGGCTGCTATATACAAACACCGCTGGCCTCACAAATAGGCAGCACCTGGGCGAGGTGCAGGGAGGATAATTACCGGGATAGGGAACAGCTGGTGGAAAGGCGAGGGAAATCGAGGGGGCGTGGTCGGAGGGCAGACTGTCAGCAGCGTTTGAGAAAATAGATTGCTGATGTTGGCTAACAGCTGCCAGTCAGGCAGTGGCTATGGTTACAGAAATACCCAAAGTACACATACACAACAGAACCAACCTTCACAGAGAGATCAGGACCGAGCCGGGGAAAGACAAGCCGGCTTGGCCCATGACAAGATGAATACTGATTAAGTTAATCTTTTATTAGTTTGTGTCAAAAATGGACTTTTGTCTTTCTTCTTTACTTCATCTTGTGTTCCAGTCTTTCAGGGTGTCTGGTCTCAGAGGAAGGCTGTTCTTCTCTGGCCTCAGCTCTCAGGTTCAGCCCCTCCCATCTCAGAGATCTGGACCTGAGCTACAACCATCCAGGAGAGTCAGGAGTGAAGATCCTGTCTGATCTACAGGAGGATCCAGGGTTCAGACTGGACACTCTCAGGTATGGACAGAGACCAAGAAGGACTACAGAGAGGATTCATGTCAGAGTTTTAATATTTATCTTGTTGAGAAGTTCCATCATCAGGAATCACAAAGTCTGTTATTAGAATCATGTTTGAATTGAATCTGAAATTATTTTTGTCAATTCATTTTTCAAACATCTGCAGTTCTGATTAAACTCAAACTGATTATTTATGTTCTTCCATTGCCCTGATATATCCTCTACCTTACATCTGAACATGAAAACTTTTCCCACTGACAGAAGAACACTTCCACTCTGGGACTTTATAAGTCCTTTTTTTTTCATTTCCAGTGATTCATTTTAAACTTTGACATCCTCAGTGACATATTTGTAGTTTAAGGACCAAACATAATTCCTGTGTTTTACAGCTCATTAAAATCACTTCTGCATCCCTCATTTCCAAACACTCTGTTTTCTTGCTGCTCATTACCATTCATAAGCTGCTAAGCCTCCACCGGAGTGGTGGCTCAGTTGGTAGAGCATCCGCCCCACACCCGGGAGGCAGGGGTTCAAATCCTGGCCGGGTCATGCCAAAGACCATATAAAAGTGGAACTTCCTGCCGTCTAGCTTGGTGCTCAGCAATAATGGAATGGAAGAGGGAAATTTGTGGTGGCGCCTTGCATGGCAGCAGCCCTCTGATTGTACACTTGGGGTGTGTGTGTGATTAACACAGTAGATAGGTAAAGCACAATCTCGTTCTACTGTACATGATTGGTTGTACAGCTGAATGACAATAAAGGGTGATTTAATTTGATAGGCCAAAGGTTTTTTCTTTGTGAAAAACCAGTAAGGCCAATCACAAGTGACAACCAGCTGCTAGTTTACTGGTAACTGCTGACCCTGACTGCTAAGTTAGACTTTGATGGTCTGTCTCAGCATAGCTGGGGTTTGGACAAAAGCAGGACAGCAGCAACTCCAACAGATAAAATAATGAGAACAATAATAGCACCAATACAGTCATACACAGCAGAGCACACACATCTGACCTGAGTTCAGTAGCACATCACTGCTAGGCTAACAGCAGCAACAAGCTCAAGTTATTCAGCCTCACTTATAAAATATCCATCCATCTTCTACCGCTTTTCCGGAGGTCCAGGTCACAGAGGCAGCATTTCAAGTAGAGAAGCCTAGACTTCCCTCTCCCCAGCCACCTGTTCCAGCTCTTCAGAGAGGATACCAAGGCGTTCCCAGACCAGCTGGGAGACATAGTCTCTCCAGCGAGTCCTGTGTCTACCCCAGGGTCTCCCCCCAGGGTCTCGTCCCAATGGGACATGCCCAAAACACCTCAAGTGGGAGTGCAGGTGTGTTCAACCTGCTGTGGAAATTCCCAAAATAACGTCATGTTTAGGTTTACATTATCTGACCGGGAGCAAACTTGAAAATGTTGTCTCAAGGCTCCAAAACTTAACAGATGATGGGTGTTTATGTTGCTAGCTTGCTAGCTTGCTAGGACGTCCGTGGCCGGAAACCGTGGGTAAATGACTCCAAAATCCCGATTCATCTGAAGAGTTCTTGGTCCTCCTTTCTTCCAGTGAGTGAGTTTCATTTTCAGATCAAATCAAATCAAATCAAATCAACCTTTATTGTCATATTGGACACGGTGGCACGGTGGCGCAGTGGTTAGCACCGCGGCAGCACAGTTTACCCTTGGCCAGGGGATCGCGGGGATCATGAGATTGTGGGTTCGATCCCTGCCCCCGGCCAACAGTGATCTGTGTGGAGTTTGCATGTTCTCCCCGTGTTTGCGTGGGTTTACTCCAGGATTTCTCCGGTTTCCTCCCACATGCCAAAAACATGCAGGTTAGGGAGTTAAGGGGCGCTTGTGCACGCAGCGACCGGCAGCTGGTGGCTTGTCACCAGACTGCAGAACAAATCTACCTACGGGTACAAAATAAGTCAAAAAAAAAAATATTGTTGTACATACAACTGTAGTGCAGGAAAGATGAAATTACGTCTCTCTCGGCATCCACAACCGTTCAAAAGTTTGGGGTCACTTAGAAATTTCCTTATTTTTGAAAGAAAAGCACTGTTTTTTTTCAATGAAGATAACTTTAAACTAATCAGAAATACACTCTAATATCTAATATGCATTGCTAATGTGGTAAATGACTATTCTCTCTGCAAATGTCTGGTTTTTGGTGCAATATCTACATAGGTGTATAGAGGCCCATTTACAGCAACTATCACTCCAGTGTTCTAATGGTACAATGTGTTTGCTCATTGCGTCAGAAGGCTAATGGATGATTAGAAAACCCTTGTGCAATCATGTTAGCACAGCTGAAAACAGTTTAGCTGGTTAAAGCTATAAAACTGACCTTCTTTTGAGCAGGTTGAGTACCTGGAAAAAAATATTATTTCAAATACAAATCATTATTTCTAACCTTGTCAATGTCTTGACTATATTTTCTATTCATTTTACAACTCATGGTGGTAAATAAGTGTGACTTTTCATGGAAAACACAAAATAATTGTCTGGGTGACCCCAAACTTTTGAACGGTAGTGTCCATAGAAGTAAAAAAGAACATAATTTAAGACACACTCACACACACCCTCACCCCCCACCCCAACACAGCCATTCACACTTCCCTGAGACATACTTGAAAACTAACCAGAGCTATAATATACAAATAATATACATAATGTCCATAGGTGCAGTCGTATGTATGAGAGATTCCGGGTCAACTGTTCAGCATCCTAACAGCTTGTGGAAGGAAGCTGTTAATCAGTCTGGAGGTTCTGCCTCTGATGCTCCGGAATCGTTTGCCAGATGGCAGAAGTTCAAAGTGTTTATGCAGAGGGTGAGAACGGTCCTTGACTATGTTCAGTGCCCTGCTCCTACAACAGTTCTGAAAAAGTTATTGGACTGAGGGGAGGGAAACTCCAATTACCCTCTCAGCTCCCTTAACTATCCTCTGCAGGGCTTTTTTGTCTGACACACTGCAGCTGGAGTACCATGTTGCAATGCAGTACATCAGAACACTCTCCACCACACCTCTGTAGAAGGTCCTGAGGATGCAGATGGGGAGAGAGGCCTGTTTGAGTTTCCTTAAGAAGTGCAGTCTTTGCTGGGCCCGCTTCCTGATCCCCAAGGAATTCTTGCTCCAGGTCAGGTCCTGCGAGATCTGCACTCGGAAACTTGCATGCTTACAAATTGACAGAACCATAATGACAATGTTTTATTGGGCTTTTATTGAATCTGTTTTATCCTTTTCTTTAGTGTCATGGTTTGGTCAGATAAAACTGAAACAGAGCAAATCCTTGGATCAGGTAGTTAGATGGTCCAGTCGTTTGCTTGGTGAGTCACAGCTGAGCCTGACATCCCTGTACACCAAACAAGTACAGAGGATGGCGAAGGATCCAGAGACATGTGGCGGTGTTCAGACCAAGAAGGAGTAATTTCTCTATCAGTCTCTGGGGAATAATGGTGTTGAATGCTGAACTGAAATCAATGTACAGGAGTCTGGCGTAGGTGTCTTTCTGATCCAGGTGGGTGATGACAGAGTGCAGGGCGGTGACTATAGCATCCTCCGTGGAGCGGTTTGAACAATATGCAAACTGGAGCGGGTCATGTGATGCAGGGAGACATGTGTGGTTTGACAAGCTGTTCAAAACACTTCATCACAATTAGTGTCAGTGCAACCAGGACGATAGTAATTCAGACAGGACACAACTGGTTTCTTTGCCACCGGTACTATGGTAGAGGTCTTAAAGCATCTGGGAACGATGGCCTGACTCAGGGAGATGTTAGAAATGTCAGTCAAGACATCCGCCAACTCGCTCGCGCAGTCTGGGAGCACACGTCCCGGGATGTTGTCCGGACCTGCAGCTTTACGTGGGTTGACCCTGGTTGGGGTCCTCTGTGTGTCCGCTGTGTTGATGGTGATAGCTGGCCCAACAGATGGTGGAGATGGGCCAGCCCTCCCTCTGATTGTTGGATTTAATGCTTCAAAACGTGCAAAGAAGTTGTTGAGACTGTCTGGAAGCAAAGCGTCATCATCATCGACCCCCTGCCTAGACCTATAGTCCGTCAGCGCCCGGACTCTCTGCCACATCCGCTTGGTGTTCCTAGTGTCACAGAGGTGTCCCTGGATTTTCTCCGCTTCGCCGTCTTAATTCCCTTTGAGAGTGCAGACCTGGCTGAGCGGAGGGCGATCCTGTCCTTCGCTCTGAAGGCTGCATCTCTGGCTGTGAGCAGCGAGCGCACCTCTGCAGTCATCCAGGGCTTATGGTTGCCCTGTGCAGTGATAGTCTTCACTATAGTGACATCCTCTGTGCACTTCGCGATGTAGCTGGTGACCGTTTCAGCATACTTCTCCACATCTGTCTTGTCTTCCTGGGAGGCTGCTATTTTGAAGACCTCCCAGTCTGTGTGCAGAAAACAGTCTTTAAGTGCTGAGGTTGCACTCTCTGGCCAAATCCTGATTTGTTTCACTACTGGCGTGCTACGCTTCAATAAAGGTTTGTAGGCAGGCACCAGCATCACGGATATGTGGTCAAAAAGGCCGAGGTGGGGGCGAGGTGTTGCCTTATAAGCATCTGTGTTTGTGTTCACCAAGTCCAACATATTCTCTCCTCTGGTCTTAAAGTCTACAGATTGTTTAAACTTAGGGAGCACAGTTTTTAAACTGGTGTGGTTAAAATCCCCGGCAACCACCACAAAACTGTCCGGATGTGAAGTTTGAATTTCACTAATAGCATCGTGCAGCTCTCCAAGTGCCTCTTCTGCATTATCTTTAGCATTAGCGCTCGGCGGTATGTAAACAGCAGCTACAAACACGTTGGTGAATTCCCTTGGCAGATAAAATGGCCGACAATTTACAATAAGGAACTCCACCAACGGAGACCAGTGTTTAGATACTAACGTGGCGTTAACGCACCAGTTCTTGTTAGCATAGATGCATAGCCCCCCCCCCCCGGCTCTTACGGGAGCTCGCAGCTTCTCTGTTCGCCTGGAACGATGTCGTACCTTCCAGTTGAATGGCCGCGTCAGGGATGTTGTCGTGGAGCCATGTCTCCATGAACGCAAGCACACAGCAGTCCCTCCACTATCTCCGGGTTTCTTTCAGCAGACGCAACTCGTCCAGCTTGTTGTCGAGGGACCGGACATTGGAGAGAAGGAGTGACAGTACTGCTGGTCTGGAGGGGTTAGCCTTTAGCCTAGCATGAATCCTGGCGATTTTTCCTTGCTTTTGCTTGCATTCACTCCGCTTACACCTCCTCCTTTCCCGGGTAGCTTCCAGCGAAATCACCGACAGAATTCCATGCTGTCGTAGAATGTCCAAGTCACACCTGAGTGCCGCGATTCTTGCAGCGTGCAGTACCTTGATGTTTAATAAGGTCTCATAGTTGTAAGTTTTACAGAATGTACGTCTGGGATGATCAAAACTCTCACACTTGCTGATGCCAAAAGGGGCCGCTGCGTCCATGCATGCCGCAATCTTCTGATTAAACTAGTTTACTCTGCAATGGTGATACTTTTACTCTGGTGACAGCAGAATCTCAAAACTAGCAGCTAGCTAGTGGATGCAAACGCGCAACTATGCAAATTCACGCATACTCGTGCCTTCTCATTCACTTTGTATGGATTTGCACCGCCTTTTTGCATATGGTGTGAACACATCTTAAGGGTGAGTCCAGCAATCCTACGAAGGAAGCTCATTTCAGCTGCTTGTATCCGCAATCTCGTTCTTTCGGTCATTACCCAAAGCTCATGACAATAGGTGAGAGTAGGAACGTAGACTGACCAGTAAATCGACAATTTTGCCTTAGAGCTTAGCTCCCTCTTCACCACAACAGATTGGTACAACGTCCACATCACTGCAGATGCTGCTCCGATCCGTCTGTCAATCTCTCACTCCAGTCTCCCCTCACTCGTGAATAAGACTCCAAGATACTTAAACTCCTCCACTTGGAGCAGGAGCTTGTCCCCAACCCAGAGAAAACAATCCACCTTTTTCTGGCTGAGTACCATAGACTCGGACTTGGAGGTACCGATTGTCATCCCAGCCACTTCACACTCAGTGGCAAACCATCCCAATAAGACCTATAGGTCATTGCTGGATGAAACCAACAGGGCAACATCATCTGCAAACAACAGAGATGAGATCCTGTGGTCACCGAGCATGACACCCTCCGTTCCCTGGTTGCACCTAGAAATCTTGTCCATAAAAATTATGAACAGGATTGGTGACAAAGGGCAGCTCTGGTGGAGTCCAACTCTCACTGGGAATGAGTCTGATCGAGTGTTGGCAATACGAACCAAACTCTCACAACAGTCGTGGAGAGACCAAATAGCTTGTAACAACAAGCCTGATACCCCATACTCCTGAAGCACCCCCCACAAAAAACCACGAGGAAAGCGGTCAAATGCCTTCTTCAAGTCCACAAAACACATGTAAACTGGTTGGGAAAACTCCCACGATCCCTCAAGGATTCTTGAGAGGGTAAAGATTTGGTCCGATGTGCAATGGCCAGGCCGAAAACCACATTGCTCCTCCTGAATCTGAGGTTCGACCATCGGCCGGACTCTCCTCTCCAGTGCCTTGGCATAGACCTTCCCAGGAAGCCTAAGGAGTGTGATCCCTTTAAACTTGGAACAGACCCGCTGGTCCCCCTTTTTTAGAGGAGAACCTCCACCCCGGTTTGCCATGCCAAAGGTACTGTCCCCAACCTCCACGCAATGTTGCAGAGGCGTGCCAACCATGACAGCCCTACGACATCCAGGGCCTTGAGGTACTAAGGGCGAATCTTGTCCACCCCCGGGGCCCAGCCACCAAAGAGACTTTTAACCACCTTGGCAACCTCAGCCCTTGTGATGGGTGAGTCTTCCCCCTCGTCCACAAACCCTGCTTCCTCTGTGGAAGGCATGTCAGTGGGATTGAGGTCCTCGACGTATTCCTTCTACCGCCAGATGATATCCCCAGTCGAAGTCAGCAGTGCCCCATCTGCACCATAGACAGTGTGGACAGGGAGCTGCTTCCCCCTCCTGGGCCATCGGACAGTTTGCCAGAATCTCTTCAATGCCAAACAAGAGTCTTGTTCCATGGCCTCACTGAACCCCTACCACACCCAAGTTTTTCTTTCAGTAACCACGCGAGCTGCACTCTACTTGGCCTGCTGGGACACCTCAGCTGCTTCAGGAGTCCCACAAGCCAACCAAGCTTAACAGGACTCCTTCTTCAGCTTAATGGCTCCGCTCACCACTGGTGTCCACCACTTGGTTCGGGGGTTGCCACCACAAGATGCACCGACGACCTTGTGGCTGCAGATCTGGGCAGTTTAGGAAGCCTGGTATCAGACCGCCAAGGTCTCTGTCTTCGACTGGCACCAGATCCACATAGCACCAGGCTCCCATGGTCCCTCCTGCAGGTGGTGAGCTCACTGGAAGGCGGACCCATGTAACTCCTTCGGGCTTAGCCTGGCCGGGTCCCATGGGCAGAAACCCGGCCACCAGGCACTAGCCATTAAGCCCCTCCCCCAGGTCTGGCTCCAGGGTTGGGCCCCAGCAACTCCATACCAGACGGGGTACACTGAATCCTTGTTTTAGCATTCATCATGAGAGTCTGTTGGATCGTTCTTAGTCTGGCCCTTCACCCAGGACCAGCTTATCGTTGGTGACCCTACCAAAGGCAAATTGCCAAGGACAACATAGCTCCTGGGATCACTGGGGCATGCAAACCCCCCACCACGATTAGGTGACGATCCATGAGGGGGTAATGATAAAATAATTAAATCATTTACTGACAGGTTGTGGGTCTGAGTCCTGGCTCACCAGTATGGAGACAGAACATCCTTAACAAGGAACTTTTAGAGAAGCCCAAACTGAAGCTGTTGGTGCTGATGCTAGTTCTAACAGAAACAGAAGACTGAGGAGTTCCAGTGGAGTTTCTCCAGCTGATGTTCTTCTTCCTCAGAGGAGGACAGGTAGTGATGTGCAGATCATGATGATGGAATAAATCAGTGTCTCAGCAGCCATCGGAGCCTCTTCAGTGTTTGTCTCCCATCAGCTGCTAACCTGCCATGTCTAGGACCGCTGTCTTCATCAGTACATATTCCACAGAGGCAGACAGCAGGCCACTAGGATCCTTAGCTCAGAGAAGCTCTGAGGCTGTGGAATCATGGTGTGGACTGGACTGATGTCAGCCAATAGTACAGTGATGGGGTCACTGAAAGCATCATAGCGATGAACTGAAAAATCCCCCAGAAGAGACATTCAAGCTCCTGTCAGTGTGTCAGTAAAAATCCTGCATTTCTAAGTGAAGACAGGTTTAAATATTCTGATAGTAATCATGTGACCATCCATGTCTTTTACAAGGTTAAACCATGTAGTTGTGAATAGGACCTGCAAAAGATGATCATGAGTGGTGGTGGACTAGTGGTTAGGGACATGGACCACATGAGTCTGCTGGACTACAGTGGTCCCTGGTTTGAGGTCCCAGACAGAACAATTGTTCCTGTGTGTTGCCCCCTGCTGGTCACCTCATTTCCTGTCTCTGTTCACTGCTCCTGTCTGAATCATGAACAGCAAGGTTTTACAAAGATTGATCTTTGCCTGTATTGGACAGATAAAGTTGAGAGGGAGACCAGACATGGGGTGAAGAACAGGGCAGAGACACACAGGAAAGATAGTTTTGGTGGTGACTTGACCAGGAACGACTGCAGTTGAGTAACATGCTCTATGGTGTGTATCCTAAAGACTTTAATCAGTGCACTAGTGAATGGTGGGGTCTGAGACAGTCTGTCAGTCAGGAGGTCTGACATGTTCTGAACCTGGAGTGTTCCTCAGAGGTTCTATAGGGGCGGCTTTATCACATCTCAGAAGTTGCATCTGGGTCCCCTGGATACAAGATGTGAACCTTAAAGGTTCCCTATTAGGCTTTTTGAGGATTCCATTTATTTTAGTGCATTATGTAGGATTAGTGTGATTTTATCTGGTCCGCAAATCCAACAAACCCAAAGTCCTCCTGCACACAACTCCACCTTCAAGGCCTCATTTGGATCTCCTGTTCTCTTCAGTCAGATTATCATGTCATTGTTTAACAGAGGTGATACAGACCTGCCCTGTGGATAGCCTGGTCACCTCTCCTCAGATAACAGGAAGTTCCCACTGATCCTCAGAGCTAACATAGCTACAGCGATGCTAACTTAGCTAGTGAGCTGCTGCTGGTCTGATCGTGGTTTTCAAAGCTCTTGTCTGTAAATTCTAGTCACCCCACAATGTAATGTACTTTATTTATATCGCCCTTTAAAACAACCCATAGGTGACCAAAGTGCTTTACAGAAAATTAAACAGCATTAAAAACACACACAGCATTAAAAACAAATAACATAAACAAAGAAATAAGAATAAATACCTAAAAATAAAAATAAGAATAAAATAAAAACAAATACCAAGACAAATATCACCACTACTGGGTATTAAAGCCATCCTAAACCAATATGTTTGAAGTTCTGATTTAAAAAGGGCCAGGTCAGAGATAGCATGTAGGTCAGGGGGGAGATTATTCCAGAGCCTGGGGGCGACAACAGAAAAGGCTCGGTCACCCCAATGTTTATACTGTGACGTAGACGAAGTTCACACAAAGAAGAGGAGCAGATGGTTGCGACTAGGGATGGGCATTCGGTGAAATTTTCTTCACCGATCGTCGGGAGAATTAATGATTAATAATCGGTTAATCATTAACATTTTTAGGTACGTAACAAGGCAGGTAGACTACATTAGAACATCAGGTGCACGGAGAGCGGCACAACTCAAATCCACCTCTCTCTCTGTTCGCTGTTGTCGTGTTGGCTCGCTCGGGAATCTCGCAAGCTGATTGGCCGAGACGTTTCACCCCGCAAGCTGATTGGCCGAGACGTAAATCATTTTCATCTTGAGTTACGTATCTTGTTATAAGAATAAGAGTTCTAAAAACATATTTATGTACACTTTATTTACATCTACGTATGTATGTACACTTACACACACACACACGTGTGTGTGTGTCTTCTACCGAATCTTCATGACCTTCTCAATAAAGTTTCTGAAAAAAAAAAAAAAGAATCTTCACGACCGCCATTACTCAGCGCGCAACCACTGTTGGCAGTTTCTTCGCGTAATAAGGGTGTTCCATGGACCCTGTCGATGAGGTATATTTGTATGCTGCATTGCAGTGATTGCAGTACACCTGGTCATTTTTTAAACTGAAATGGTCCCACGCAACACTTCGCCGTAACCGCTTGCCCTACGGAAGCTCGTATGTATCAACTGAGGCACGCCGGGGTACGGCGATGGTGTAATGTTGCCCCCTGGTGCCCAAATTTTGCCATTGCATTGTTTGAGGACGGCCGTGCATAGGCCTAATAACCTCGGATCGTTTAAAAAAAAAACGGTTTGTCGACGAAAATGAACTTCGTCGGTGAAATTCTTAATGATCAATTATCGGTTAATCGGTAAATTATGCCCATCCCTAGTTGCGACACAACAGGCTTTATTAAAACACACCACTGAGCACAGACAGGAGGGGAGGTCATCCTCCCAGACCTCCGTTTCAATCATGGTTACACACACATGATACATCTTGCCCTAATCCTGCCTATAAACACTGCTGGGTCATTATAACGCAGTTATAATGACTCAGCAGTATAATAGCTCAGTAATCACATTAAATACACACACAAAGTAATGTTCTCTGCTGGCAAAGCATGCAGGGAAATCCCTGCCCCCCTTAACACAGCCCCGACGTTACAGTCCCCCCCCCCCCCGGACTGGTTTCTGTCCCCAGAAAAATCAAAGTCCAACCCAGAAGTCCAACGCGAATCAGTCCAGGTGTCGGGGCGGCTTCGATGCCGATGACCAGCACATCCAACAGCTTCAGTAGGACGACGCACAGTCCCTCCCCTGGCAGCAGGAGACATATGCCCGCTCCGGCCGACTCAACCTGCTGCCAGGACCTCCCAGGCGGCTGCTGGCCCGCATCCAGGCGTCCAGCCCCTGCCGAGCCTGGGAAAAAAAACGGATCTGTCCTGCTCGCTCAGCTGCTGCTGCGCGCCGAGGGCCTCTGTGACGTCACCGCCCGGGGAACCATCTGCGGGAGGCGGCCTGTCCCCGTCAATGCCACCTTGCTCTAGTTTAACATCGGCAAGGGGCCAGTTTGTCGTGGGGTGGGTGTGGGGCAGTACCGTGCGATGTACCCTGGCTCTCCACAGCGGAAGCACCCTTCCTCACGTCGCCGCGGCAGTCTTCTCCATGGACGCGCCTCCTCCTCCCCCTCACTCTCAGCACGGCGGTTTCCTCCGGTGACCAGTCGTTCAGCGCGGCAGCAAGCTTGATCTGGGCCAGGTGGTCATCCAACAGGGTCTCACCGTTGTAGTGGGGAATCTTGGCCCACTGCCGGATGGATGGGACAGTCGCCTCCCGGTCGATCGCCGCTCCTGATCGCCGTGAAATCACCAGCCCGTCCTGCGCTGAAAAGGGCGGGAAGCAGGGCTGGTTTGCTCTGCTCGGCCCGCTCTGCCTTGAAAAAGGCAGAAGGCGGGGTACGCTGGTCCCGTCGGGTCCGCTGCTCCGTCCATCGCGGCAAGCCACTCCGGGGGTCGGTGTCTCAGCTCTGCTGTCTGTTCCCAGCTGAGCAATGAACCGCTCCAGCTGCTGGATCTCCGCCCGGATCCTGGCTCCCATCTTGTTCCATCCCACTTCTGACACCAGTGTGACATCGGCGAAGTTCACACAAAGAAGAGGAGCAGATGGTTGCGACACAACAGGCTTTATTAAAACACACCACTGAACACAGACAGGAGGGGAGGTCATCCTCCCAGACCTCCGTTTCAATCATGGTTACACACACATGATACATCTTGCCCTAATCCTGCCTATAAACACTGCTGGGTCATTATAACGCAGTTATAATGACACAGCAGTATGATAACTCAGTAATCACATTAAATACACACACAAAGTAACGTTCTCTGCTGGCAAAGCATGCTGTGAAATCCCTGCCCCCCTTAACACGGCCCCGACGTTACAATGCCTTGACCTGGGCACATCCAGCAAAAGCTGATTGGATGACCTCAAAGCTCTGCCTTGGTCACGGACAGTCAAAATCTCAGACAGATAAACTGGAGCAAGGCCATTAAGAGCTTTAAAAACAAAAAGCAAAAGTTTAAGATTAATTCTAAAATGGATTGGAAGCCAGTGAAGTGAAAAAAGGATCGGAGTAATGTGCTCTCGCCTAGCTGTGTTGGTTAAAAGATGGGCCGCTGCATTTTGCACAAGTTGAAGGCGGCCGAAAGAAGACTGAGAGATGCCTACATAAAGTGCATTGCAGTAATCAAGTGGAGAAGTGATTAAAGCATGGATGGCTATCTCAAGATCATGAATGCTCAGGAAAGGTTTGGCTTTGGATAACAGACGTAATTGATAAAAGCTCATCTTGACTTCATTGTCAATCTGTTCATCAAATTTTAAATGGCTGTCAAAAATCACCCCCAAATGTGGTGATCTGAGAGCTGATCCCACCCGCGCTCAGGTTACTCAGTATTTTCCCTTTTCTATCTCATTGTGGCGGAACCCCCACAACAGACTGGGACATGCAGAGCGCACATCTGGAGCGATTAACAGAACAATAGGCAGCCTCCACTGTGTCTAGCACCTTCCGCTGGTATCATGCTGTTTTGTATGACTCAGATGCAAACATTCATGCCTCCTGCTCTTACTGTGATGCAAATGTCCCATGCCTTTCATGTATTGTCTGTAGTTGGGTATAAATACCGCACATGTTCTGTAATTCATTCTCTCTCATTCCTTCAACTGCTGCTGACACACACACTCTGTGTCTCTTTGCTGGAGAGCCTGAGGACCCCGCTCCAGTCTGCTCACACTTGCGCTGGAGCGGAGTTCCTATGATGGCGGTATGATTTAATAAACCTACTTAAAACCCTCATGTCGCCTTTATTTTATCATCCGCCATACCATATTATTTTTGGGTTTTGTTATTAGTGCCTTTCCAGGGCTTTTATTGTGACAGCGTCATGGCCAAACTTCTAGAATCAGAATCAGAATCAGAATCAGATTTATTGCCATTGTTCATGTAGTACACAAACTAGGAATTTGTCTCGGTGCAATGCTGCAACATTAAACATGATAAAATAAAAGAAATAAACTATACATGCAATAAAGTGTAGAATAAGAGTAAGTGATACTGGTCAGCAGTTAAAATATATTAGCAAGCAGCAGATACTGTGGAGAACCATATAGTGCAGTCGGTAATGCAGGAAGAAAACAGTGATGATTGACATGAGTCTGGTTGAGCTGCTGTACATAGTGCACGAGAGTCAATAAGTCACTTAGTGTTCAGCAGTCTGATGGCAGAGGGGAAGAAGCTGTTCATGTGACGGGAGGTTTTAGTCTTGATGGACTGAAGTCTTCTACCTGAGGGGAGGGGGGCAAACAGTACGTGACCAGGGTGTGAGGGATCGGCTATGATCCGGCCAGCACGCCTCCGGGTCCTGGAGATGTACAGATCCTGGAGAGATGGGAGCTTGCAGCCGATCACCTTCTCAGCAGTGCGCACGACGCGCTGCAGCCTTAGTCTGTCCCTGGCAGTGGCTCCTGCGTACCACACGGTTATGGAGGTGGTGAGGATGGACTCGATGATGGCTGTGTAGAACTGCACTAACATCTTGGTGGGTAGCTTGAGCTTCCTCAGCTGCCGCAGGAAGAACATCCTCTGCTGGGCTTTTTTGATGAGTGAGCTGATGGTCGGCTCCCATTTGAGGTCCCTGGTGATGGTAGTGCCTAGGAAGCGGAAGGAATCAGCAGTGGTGATGGGAGAGCCTGTGAGGGTGAGGGGGGGCAGAGGGGTTGTGACTTTCCTGAAGTCCACAATCATCTCCACTGTCTTCAGAGCGTTCAGCTGCAGGTTGTTGTTGTTGCACCAGGACGCCAGCTGGGCCACCTCTCTCCTGTAGGCGGACTCGTCGCCGTTGGAGATGAGCCCGATGAGGGTGGTGTCGTCCGCAAACTTGATCAACTTGACTAGCTTGACTAGCTTCTAGCTGTCAAAGCCGAGCCGGCGCCGTGACAGCTGTTCGTGATTTCGTTAATTACATTCCCCTTTTCCTGTTTGGTTTGTGCTCAGTATTTAAGGAAGTAGCTGAGGCTTACTCCTCGCTGCAATCTACAACCGTGTACCAGGACTGGAGTCCCAAACCCCGGCTCCAGCCTTTCCTCTGTATTTTTGATCCGTCTTTGCTCCAGCACAAGTAAGTGTGTGTTTGTTAGCGTCAGGTTCCGCCCTCGCTACGCTCTTACTATCGTTGTCTGAGTTCTTTATTTTGTATTCTAGTTCATGTATGTGTTTTGCCCCACATGGCTCTTTACTTTGTCATTTTGTCCTTCTGTTAAATAAACAAGCTGTGGGAATGTGCAATTGATGAGGCAGGTTTGTCTCAAAGCAGCTTTATTACACATTCTCCAACATCTCAAAGTAGAAAGAGAACATCACAGGAAACTCTCGTCCCTTAAATACCCGGGACTCTCACGGCTCATAAGTCACTTTCCATCACAAGTCACATTGCATTATAATCACCAGTAACAATGCATCTCCTCTATAATCCCCTAATATCACCCCCACAGTCTCAGGCCCTGCATACCAAAGGTAACACCTTCAGAGCTTCCTGTTATCTCCAAGGAAACTCTGTCTTTGTTCTTATCTAAAATGTGAGGCCTTAAATAAGTCACAAAGTAGGTCACATGTGTGGCCACAAAGCAAACTTACTATTTGGCATCTGGCGCCTCATTAATGCTCTGAAAGGGGCATTCATGACACCAAATTTCTTACAGCTGAACTGAGCCTTAAAGAGAGGCTACCAAAGCCAGCCGTTACAGTATCCACAAACATAATACAATCTGTTTTTTCTTCATTTAAGTTGAGAAAATTTTGGCTTAACCACAACTTAATGTCAGTGATGCAGTCCAATAGAACACTTTGTGAGTTTGTTTGTTCTGGGTTCAAAGATAAATAAAGCTGCAAATCGTCCGTATACAGTAACAGTGGAAAGCCATGCTGTGCCTGGCTATTATTGACCTGAGTGGCGGCATATACAGTTAGGCCCAGAAATATTTGGACAGTGACACAATCTTCATGATTTGGGCTCTGCATGCCACCACATTGGATTTGAAATGAAACAACTACAACGGAATTGAAGTGCAGACTTTAAGGTTTAATTCAAGGGGTTGAACAAAAATATTTGATTAAACATGTTGAAATTGTAGCTATTTTTATACAAACGCTCCTCATTTCAGGGGCTCAAAAGTAATTGGACAAATAAACATAACCCTAAGTAAAATGTTACTTTTCAATATTTTGTTGAGAATCCTTTGCAGGCAATGACTGCCTGAAGTCTGGAACCCATGGACATCACCAAACGCTGGGTTTCCTCCTTTGTGATGCTTTGCCAGGCCTTTACTGCAGCTGTCTTCAGTTGTTGCTTGTTTGTGGGTCTTTCTGCCTTAAGTTTTGTCTTGAACAAGTGAAATGCATGCTCGATTGGGTTGAGATCTGGTGATTGACTCGGCCATTGCAGAATATTCCACTTCGTTGCTTTAAAAAACTCCTGGATTGCTTTTGCAGTATGTTTTGGATCATTGGTGAAGCGCCGTCCAATCAACTTTGCTGCATTTGGCTGAATCTGAGCAGAAAGTATATCCCTATACACTTCAGAATTCATCCGGCTGCTTCTGTCTTTTGTCACATCATCAATAAACACAAGTGACCCAGTGCCACTGGAAGCCATGCATGCCCATGCCATCACACTGCCTCCACCATGTTTTACAGAAGATGTGGTGTGCTTTGGATCATGAGCTATTCCAATTCTTCTCCAAACTTTCTTCTTCCCATCATTCTGGTACAGGTTGATCTTAGTCTCATCTGTCCAAAGAATGCTGTTCCAGAACTGGGCTGGCTTCTTCAGGTGTTTTTTGGCAGTCAATTCTGGCCTTTCTATTTTTGAGGCTGATTCATGGTTTTCACCTTGTGGTGAGTCCTTTGTATTTACTCTCATGAAGTCTTCTCTTTATGGTAGACTTAGATACTGATACACCTACTTCCTGGAGAGTGTTCTTGACTTGAGTGGATGTTGTGAAGGGTTGTTCTTCACCATGGAAAGGATTCTGTGATCATCCACCACTGTTGTCTTTCGTGGACGTCCAGGCCTTTTTGAGTTCCAAAGCTCACCAGTGCACTCTTTTTTTCTCAGAATGTACCAAACTGTTGATTTGGCCACTCTTAACATTTCTGCTATCTCTCTGATGGATTTCTTCTTTTTTTCAGCTTCAGGATGGTCTGTTTCACCTCCATTGAGAGCTCCTTTGACCGCATGTTGTATGTTCACAGCAACAGCTTCCAAATGCAAACGCCACACCTGGAATCAACTCCAGACCTTTTAACTGCTTAATTGATGACAGGTTAACGAGGGAAGAGCCCATGCAGCCTTGTTAATTTTTTTTGCAGCCTTCTGAGTCAATTGTCCAATTACTTTTGGTCCCTTGAAAAAGAGGCAGCTACGTATTAGAGCTGTAATTCCTAAACCCTTGCTCCAATTTGGATGTGAATACTCTCGAATTACAGCTGAGAGTCTGCACTTTAAGCCCATATTGATTATATAATTGTATCTTGAATATGTTTTCGTAAACAGCTAAAATAACAAAACTTGTGTCACTGTCCAAATATTTTGGGACCTAACTGTACTGTATAATGAAAACAGAATAGGGCCAAGGACAGAGCCCTGTGGGACCCCACAGGAGAGAGAGGCATGAGAAGAAGACATGTCACCAGTCCATCCATCCATCCATCCATCAATCTTCTACCGCTTTTCCGGAGGTCCGGGTCGTGGAGACAGCAGTTCAAGCAGAGAAGCCCAGACTTCCCTCTCCCCAGCCACCTGCTCCAGCTCTTCAGAGAGGATACCAAGGCATTCCCAGACCAGCTGGGAGACATAGTCTTTCCACCGAGTCCTGGGTCTGCCCCGGAGTCTCCTTCCAGTGGGATGTGCCCGAAACACCTCAAGTGGAAGGCGTCCAGGAGGCATCCTTATCAGATGCCCACACCACCTCAATTAACTCCTTTCAATGTGGAGGAGCAGCGGTTCTACTCTGAGCCTCTCCCGGATGACTGAGCTCCTCACCCTATCTCTGAGGGTGAGTCCAGCAATCCTACGGAGAAAGTTCATTTCAGCCGCTTGTTTCCGCGATCTTGTTCTTTCGGTCATTACCCGAAGCTCGTGACCATAGGTGAGAGTAGGAACGTAGATTGACCGGTAAATCAACAGTTTTGCCTTAGAGCTTAGCTCCCTCTTCACCACAACAGACCGGTACAACGTTCACATCACTGCAGATGCTGCACCAATCCGTCTGTCAATCTCTCACTCCAGTCTCCCCTCACTCGTGAATAAGACTCCAAGATACTTAAACTCCTCCACTTGGAGCAGGAGCTTGTCCCCAACTCAGAGAAGACAATCCACCTTTTTCCGGCTGAGGACCAAAGACTCGGAGGTACCGATTCTCATCCCAACCACTTCACACTCAGCGGCAAACCATCCAAATAAGACCTGTAGGTCATTGCTGGATGAAATCAACAGGACAACATCATCTGCAAACAACAGAGATGAGATCCTGTGGTCACCGAGCATGACACCCTCCGTTCCCTGGCTGCACCTAGAAATCTTGTCCATAAATATTATGAACAGGATTGGTGACAAAGGGCAGCTCTGGTGGAGTCCAACTCTCACTGGGAATGAGTCTGATCGAGTGTTGGCAATACGAACCAAACTCTCACAACAGTCGTGGAGAGACCAAATAGCTCGTAACAACAAGCCTGATACCCCATACTCCTGAAGCACCCCCCACAAAAAACCACGAGGAATGCGGTCAAATGCCTTCTCCAAGTCCACAAAACACATGTAAACCGGTTGGGCAAACTCCCACGAACCCTTGAGGATTCTTGAGAGGGTAAAGATTTGGTCCGATGTGCAACGGCCAGGCCGAAAACCACATTGCTCCTCCTGAATCCGAGGTTCGACCAACGGCCGGACTCTCCTCTCCAGTACCTTGGCATAGACCTTCCCAGGGAGGCTGAGGAGTGTGATCCCTCTAAAGTTGGAGCACACCCCCCAGTCCCCTTTTTTGAAGAGAGGAACCACCACCCTGGTTTGCCATGCCAAAGGCACTGCCCCCAACCTCCCCGCAATGTTGCAGAGGCGTGTCAACCATGACAGCCCAACAACATCCAGGGCCTTGAGGTACTCAGGGCGAATCTCGTCCACCCCCCGGGCCAGGCCAACAAGGAGATTTTTAACCACATTGGCAACCTCAGCCCCTGTGATAGGCGAGTCATCCCCCTCGTCCACAACCCCTGCTTCCTCTATGAAAGGCGTTTCAGTGGGATTGAGGAGATCCTCGAAGTATCCCTTCCACCGCCCGACAATATCCCCAGTCGAATTCAACAGCGCCCCATCCACACCATACATTGTGTGGACGGGGAGCTGCTTTCCCCTCCTGAGCCGCCGGACAGTTTGCCAGAATCTCTTCGAGGCCGACCGAAAGTCTTGTTCCATGGCCTCACCGAACTCCTCCCATACCTGGGTTTTTGCTTCAGCAATCACCCAAGCTGCACTCCGCTTGGCCTGCCAGTATACCTCAGCTGCTTTGGGAGTCCCACGAGCCAACCAAGCTTGATAGGACTCCTTCAGCTTAATGGCCCCTCTCATCACTGGTGTCCACCACTTGGTTCGGGGGTTGCCACCACAAGATGCACCGACCACCTTGCGGCTGCAGTTCTGGGCCATCACTTCAACAACAGAGGTGGAGAACATGGCCCATTCAGGCTCCATGTCTCCAGACTCCCTCGGAATGTGGTTGAAGTTCTTCCGGAGGTGGGAGTTGAAGACCTCCCGGACAGGGGCCTCAGCCAGACGTTCCCAGCACACCCTCACTATACGTTTAGGTTTACCAGGTCTGAATGGCTCCCCCTCATGGATCGTCACCTTATCGTGGTGGGGGGGTTTGCATGCCCCAGTGATCCCAGGAGCTATGTTGTCCGGGGCAATTTGCCTCTGATAGGGTCACCCAAGACAAACTGCTCCTGGGTGAAGGGCCAGACTAAGAACGATCCAACAGACTCTCATGATAAATTCTAGATCAAGGATTCATTGTACCCCACCCGGTATGGGGTTACCGGGACCCCACCCTGCAGCCAGGCCTGGGGGAGGGGGGGGGGGCTCGATGGCTAGCGTCTGGTGGCCGGGTTTCCACCCATGGGACCCGGCCGGGCTCAGCCCAAAGGAGTTACATGGGTCCGCCCTCCAGTGGGCTCACCACCTGCAGGAGGGTTCATGGGGGTCCGGTGCTATGTGGATTAGGTGGCGGTCAAAGGCGGAGACCTTGGTGGACTGATCCCAAGCTTTCTAATGTCACCAGTCATTACAGAAAAAGTTTTTTTTTTTTTTTTATTTTGTATACTTTATTGATCCCCAGAGGGGAAATTGAGGGCATCCACCTGGATGGATGAAACAGCCACGGTACGGCGTTATCCCTTAACCATTCACACGCACTTTCACACCTAGGGCCACTTTAGAGTCTCCAGTTAACCTAACCTGCATGTTTTTGGCCTGTGGGAGGAAACTGGAGAAATCCCGGAGTAAACACACGCAGATACGGGAAGAACATGCAAACTCCGCACAGATCACTGTTGGTCAGGGGCTGGGATCGAACCAGGGATCCCATCGCCAAGGCTGAGTTACTGTGCTGGTGCAGTGCTAACCACTATGCCACTGCACCGCCCAAGTTCTGTTAGATAGTAGGATTCAAACCACTTAAGTGCAGTGCCATGGATGCCAACATGGTGATTCAGGCGTGACAAAAGGATAGTGTGGTCCACAGTGTCAAAGGCTGCTGTAAGATCTAGCAGCACTAAGACCACGGGGCATTTGGCATCAGCAGACATCAGAATATCATTGTGCACCTTTAGCAGGGCAGACTCAGTGCTGTGACGAGATCTAAACCCAGATTGAAACTTCTCAAAAATAGAGTTGTCTTCTTAAAAAGATTGCAGCTGTATAAAAACAGCTTTTTCTAAAACCTTAGATAAAAAGGGATAAATGAGAAATGGGTCTAAAATTAGATAAAACTGAAGGGTCAGGGTGAGGTTTTTTAAGAAGGGGCCTAACCACAGCATGTTTAAAAGCAGGTGGGACAAATCCTGAACAAAGGCAGGAATTAATAAAAACCAAAAGACCAGGCCCTACAGTATTAAAACCCTTTTCAGGATTCCAGCGGGAACAACATCCAGTGAGCAATTTGTTGGCTTCAGAGACTTCACTATATCAGTGAGTGATGATAAAGAGACCAACTCACACTGTTCAATCACAGCAGAGTAACCCGGGACAACAGACAAGCTCCCATTAAAACTGTTATTAATAACTCGTCTGACAGAGTCCACTTTATCAACAAAAAAGTGAAGAAAAGTCTCACATGTTGTAGACGAATCATCTGTTCCAGTCTGAGTGTGTGGGTTTATAAAAGAGTTAATTGTGTTAAATAGCACTCTAGGACAGTGACTGTTGCTGGAAATAATGTCAGAGAGATACTGAAATTTTGCCTTTTGCACGGTCCTCTGGTAATCAGCAAGACAGACCCTAAAAATTCCCAGAGACACATGTAATTTGTCCTTTTTCCATCTTCGTTCAGCCTGCCTGACCCGTTGCCTAATGGCACGGGTAGTGTCGTTTAGCCAGGGATCTGTTTTCAGTTTAGCCGATTTAAGCCAAAATGGGGCAACAGAGTCCAAAATCCCAGAGCAGGTGGTATGAAAGGAGGAAAGAATCTTATCTGGATGGGAAGGAGAAATGAGTCCATTCAAGGCAAAAAACTGTGAATCCCTAAAAGCAGCAGAAAACTCCTCTGGCGTTGAAGAAGTGATGATGTGACGCCAGCATGATGGAGCCACAGGCTTGCTGGGTGATGAAGGGGTCAACAATTCAAAAATAATGGGGAAATGATCTGAGATGACAGACTCAGAAATTTCTTTGAGAGAGACTGAGAGTCCAACAGAGATAACAAGGTCCAGAGTGGGACCAAGACGGTGTGTTGGTTTGTCCGCTAAAATATTTAAATTAAATGTCGCCAACAGTCTTTTAAAATCAGATGCCAGCTGATCAGATGGACAACAGACATGAATATTAAAGTCCCTGCAGATCAAAAGTTTATCATATTTTGGCACAACTTCTGCCAAAAATTCAGAAAACTCATTAATTAAGTTCTTATTATATTTTGGAGAACGATAGACAACAGCAACTAACAGGACTTGTGAGATCCACCACAAATAGTTGCAGCTCAAAGCAGGAATAAGCATTTGTGGAGAGAAGGCGACATTTAAAACTGTCATTAAAAACAGAAGCCAGACCCCCACCCCGACCAGATGCTGGCGGGGAGCTGAAGAAAGAACAGCTGGGAGGGAGGAGCTCAGAGAAGGCGGCGGTCTCACCTGGTTTAACCCATGTTTCTGTCATCAGAAGAAAATCCAAGGAATGTGAAGAAAAAAGTCATTTAGAATAAAAGTCTTATTTGTGATGGATCTGGTGTTAATCAGAGCCATGCGAATCAAACACTGATCACCCTGCTGGGAAGCACGACTGATCGGGTGAAGATTCTCCGGTGCGAAGCCCCTTCTGCTAATCCACACTGGCCGGTGGCGGGGAAGTGGGTATCCAGCCTCTGGGACAGTCGGCAACAGCCATCGGTAGCAATAATCAATGGATCCTTGCACGTGAAAACCGATACGCTTCCTGGAGAGCTCAGTCAGCAGTTGAGGAGGGTTGTGGGTTGAAGATGAAGCCAGGTAAGCCCTCAGTCTGCATGATACTCCGCCTCTCCGACCTCGTCTTTTGCAGCGTCTCTTGTGGCGGCCGTTTCACAACAGTCCGCTGGGTGCTCGGATAGGATGGTATAGACACCAACAGAAGTGGAGGAAGCCGACCATTAAAGTCAGAGGTCGAGAATTTGACCACAGAATTGCAAATATTTAGAAGAGTCAGGCGATCATAAACCAGTAGCGATGACCCGTTTTGAGCTAGAAACAATAAAAAGACAACTAAACACATAAGATATAGCACAGGTAGACGTCCAGCCACACACGACGGCGCCATCTTGCCTGCTCAACTTGCCTGCAGCTCTATCAGCCATTCACTCCTTCAGGGTCATTTCTCTGTTGTTCCAACCAGGGACCGGTCATATGCTATCAACCATTCACACCACACTCCTCTGTCTCATAGAAAGATTTATTTGGGCTTTTAAACTCTTAACATTCAGCTAACTTTTAGTAGCATGTTACTTAGTCTGATAACTGAAGCTAAAAGCTAACATTAGCCTCAACATAGCATTGTTGTCCAAAGCCAAATCTCAGAGAAATGAGCAAAGAGGGAGGCTGGGCTGAGCTGGGACTCATTAGCATTAAAGCAATCCACTCCAAAACAGCTGCTTTGCCATCTGTACAATGGTGCTGCAGGAATTAAAGCCTGAGGTGTTTGGACCAAATCATGTCTCAGACATTTCATTAACACCTTTGGGAGCTGAGTCAGCATGTGGAAAAAGAGCAGAATAAGGCTCTTTAATGAACAAACTAAAGACTCTGATTACATCCCAGGTTTTCTTCATGCTGTTAAAACTGCTTCACTGTTGTTGGTCAAACATCAGGATATTTTATCAGGGCAAAAATGACCATCAGGTTTCAGTTTCCAGACTTGTCCTGATCCACATGTCAAAGCTTGTGTCTCAGTCAGGAGAACTGAACCTTTGTCTGGATGTTTGAGCAGCTCTGCCACACTGCCAAAATGTTCTTTGTGAATGTTCTAGTTCTCTAGTGTCTGAAATGTTGTGAAGATTGAGCTGAAGGTTGAAATCAGCCCTCTGACATTTCTAGTTCTTGCTGCCCTGTGGAGAGATTTCTTTCTTTCACTGTGTTTAAAATGATCCAAGTCAACAATGTGGTTCCTGATGATTTCTCCATCACATGATCTTCTTCTTCTGGTCTGTTCCTCACAGACACAGTGAATCAATCACAGAGACACAGATGAGTTTCAGCTGTTTCTGTGTCTCACTGACAAACTGAGGAACTCTGCTTCATGTTGAACAGCAGTTAGGACTCATGTTGGACAGAAACTCATTCTGACTGTGTTTCTTCTCCAGGGTGGACCATGGTGGAGAGCAGAGGTTAAAACCTGGTCTGAGGAAGTGTAAGTTTGACTGATGAGGACCAAAGAGAAACTGTCAGTTTGTCTTTCAGTCCAGAGTTGATAGTTGTGGTATTTCTTCTTTCCCACATTACTGAGCAGAGACGGCTGACAAAAAGTCTCCTGATGAAACTTTCTCTGGATGAACAAGATCTCAGTCAGTAAACAGGGACCTGCAGGGCTTTTCAGCTGAAATGAACACTTTGAAGACCTTTTAATAGCTCTGACAACAGGGACGTGCAGAGACATTGTGAGGGACTGGTGCCCTAAGCTGAAGTCAGGACACCCTCCCACTCTGACTCCCATTACTAATTAACCAGCTGCTGTTAATCTGCTAATATTAGAAGCTTTGCACGTGGCTTCATGGACCACGATCAACAATCTCTGACAGCAACAATATGCTGTTGGTGGCTAAGTCCTGCCCTGTGATTGGCTGTTGGCACCCAGGTCCTAGTCTCCATAGTTGTAGTCTTTTCAGTGTTCCTAGCGGAACAATAAAGTTCCATCGTGCTGCTTTAAGGAGCAAAATTCAACCATGACACTGATGGTCCAACAGAGGTTAGATTGTCCCACTTTTGTCCACGACAAGAAAAACCAACATGAAATTATCAGACAAAAGTCACAAATTCAGGACAAAAGTTGAACATTTCTGAGGAAAAAAGTCACATCTGAACAACAGTCACTGGAAATGTAGAAGAAACACAGTAATTTATTTAAAAAGATGAACTACACTTGTTAGAAAAAAGTGAATTCATGAATTGTTGAGAAAAAGGTAAAAACCAAGAGAAAAGTAGAACATTTACATTTTTATTTTTAGGGAAAAATCGATGGAAAGACAAAAGAGGAGAAATTATTGGGACAAAAGTGCAAAGTTGGAATAAAAAAGATGTGAATTTATGACATAAAAGTCACAAATTAAAGGAAAAAAGTCAATTCATGAAAAGGAAAAAACAAAATTTTAATGAAATTTTGTGGAAAAAAAATCTAATTGAAAAAATAAGAAAAAGAATGAGAAGAACAAATTAATTTCTGAGAGCTAAAACTTTTACATTTTCAATGAAAACTGTGTGATTTAAAGTTGGTGGAGTGAAAGTGTGGCCAGTAAAAGTCTTTTCTCTTTCTCTATTCTCACTCAAATCTCCATCACATAGATATAAAATGCTAGATTGGCAGCTCTGGCCAGTCCGTGCTTGTGGTGGCGTGACGCGCGTCTGCCATCTTGGTACAGGATATGTGTAGCACATCCCTGTGGTCCAGTGCAGACACCTGCTTGGGTCTTTCTCCTTTGTTAAACGTTTGACAGGCTTCAGTGAACATGTTTACAACACAGCGCATAGTGGTTTACTTTCAGCATAATCTGCATAAATATTAGGTGTTTAAGAGCTTCATAATTATTAAATTATGGCCTTTTGCAGTGTCTCAATCAAGAACTGTCAAATGAGCTGAAAAAGAAGTTACCATACCCCCTGATTAATAATTAAGGCTAGCTCTTTCATTGTGGCCATTTATGCATAAATATATGGCCGAAATTGATTAATTCATACTTTGTCCTGGACTGTATTTGTTATATTTGCCACCCCAGGCAAGCAGCTTATTGCCCCCCCCCACCAATTGTCAAAAATGTTTCTCAAAGAAATATTTCAGCCTGTGCTATACAAATTGGCCTAGATATGTAAACTTTGAAATAAATAAAGAGAATAAAAAATTACAAATCAATTATTCAATTTTCTTCATTTAACTAGACAGACATTATACACTCCCCCCCCCCACCATCTACCTGGATCTATATAGCAGTTGTTTAAAATCAATTTGAAATTCTTATTGATTTTAGGCCCACATAACAAATTTATACAATACACCAATGTTCATTACAAATTTATTGCATAGAATAATGCACTCAACATGAAAGCAGCAAGCTCATATTAATCAATTGCAAAGTGAGGTGAAGTGTTAATTGAATCAAAACACAGTTTAAAGCAGTAGATGTAGGCTTTATTAATTTAACCCAGAGCCCAGCCCATCGTCATCACCATCATCACCATCATCTTCATCACACGTAATATCCACCCTGTCCCCTCCCATCCATCATAGCAAATATTTATAGTAATGTCAGGCAAAATGTAATATAAGACAGAAATAGTAATGTCTATGAGATATGACTGCATTAATCATCACCAGATCTTCTTGTACCCCCTCCCTGTAATAGACAAATGCGAAATAGGTAATGTAAAATTCTATCTGTAAAGTTTCAATTTTCAAATAACATATTGTAACGTTGGGGCCATGTTAAGTGGGCAGGAATTTCCCAGCATGCTTTGCCAGATGAAAACGTTATGTGTGTGTAACCGTGATGTAAACAGAGGTCTGGGAGAATGACCTCCCCTCCTGCCTGTGCTCAGAGTGTGTGAAAAATAAATCCGGTTGATCACAGCCATCTGCTCCATTTTCTTTGTGTGAACCCTGCGTACGTCACACTGGTGTCAGAAGTGGGCATGAAGCAAATGGAAGCTAGGAACAGAATGGAGATCCAGCAGCTGGAGCAGGCCATTGCTCAGCTGATGATGGACGATGAGACCGAGACACCACCACCGGGAGCCCGGAGCCGGGACGAACGAAGCGGCGGACCTGACGGGGCCAGCGCACCCCTCCTCCTGTCTTTTTCAAGACAGAGCAGGCAGAACAGAGCAAACGTCCCACCCTTCTCAGGACAGCACGGGCTGGCGACCCCACGGCGATCAAGGGTGGCGATCGATCAGGAAACGACCACCCCACCTGTTCGACAGCGGGCCAAGATTCCCCGTTTCAACGGCGAAGCCACATTGGATGACTACCTGACACAGGTCGAGCTGACTGCGGCGCTGAACGGCTGGTCGCCAGAGGAAACCGCCGTACAGGTCGCGCTGGCCTTGGAAGGGAAAGCCCTCTGCACGCTCTCTGATCTCCGGCCCGAGGAGCACCATAGCTGGCCAGCACTACAAGGGGCGCTCCAGAGACGATTTGGGAGAATAGCGGATGCTGAGCACGCCCAAGAACAACTGACCCGCCGCCGCCGGAACCACCAGGAAAAACTAGGAGCCTATGCTGCAGACATATGGCTGTTAACCCGGTGCAGCTACCCAGATTTCGCGCCGGAGGCAGTAGAGAAGCTCGCCCTCCGGAGTTTCATCCAAGGTCTCCGCCCGGCCCAGCTCCAGAGCCACGTACGGCTCCACGCCGCGAGCGACTGGAGGACTGCAGTGGCAGAAGCAGAGCGGGCAGAGCCGCTAATAAATCGCACCGCTGAAGCAGCAACGCACAGCCGAAGAACCTACCAGGCTACGATGGAGAGCGAGGGGGAGGAGGAGGAATTACGGCAGACCACGGCGGCGCGTCCACGGAGAAGATGGCCTCGGCGGCGCGAGGAAGGGTGCTTCCGCTGCGGAGAGAAGGGACACATCGCGCGATACTGCCCCGCACCCACCCCATGACAAACCGGCCCGTCGCCGGCGTTAAACTAGAGCGAGGTGGCGTGAACGGGGACAGGCCACCTCCAGCAGATGTTTCCCCCGAGGAGCCGGCACCGCGCGTGGGCCGAGTTGGACACTCTCCAGGGATCTATCTACAGTGCAGCTTGGGGAAGACGTCGATCCGGGCCCTGATTGACACTGGCTCTACAATCTCCTTGGTTCGACCCGGTGTGCTGCCGGGCACGAGCAACACGGCTCCGCGGGGGTGGGAACCCACCGAGCGCTGCGTCACCACAGCTACCGGTGAGCGCGCCCGACTGAAGGGGCGGAGAGTGCTGGTGGTGGGGGTGGCCGGTCAGAACATAAGACACCCGTTCTGGCTGGCTGACATCCAAGACCCCTGTATTATTGGACTAGACCTGCTCACAGCCTGGCGTGCCAAGATCGACACCGCCGGACCTTCCCTCCAGCTGGGAAACCGGACCATCACGCTCCACAGCAGAACCCAGGGAAGGGACACGGGGGCACGCGCAATCGAGGGATCGCCAAGACAGACCGGACCAGGCAGGCCACCGCGAGGACTGGACACGATGACGTCACCAGCGCGGACAGAGGGAGCACGAGCACACACAGGGACAGCAAGGGGAGGGGTCAACGTGTCAGCAGAGACGCAGCAGGCGGTGGAGGAATTATTTCAGCGGAGCTGCAGCGGGCTGGACCCGGAACAGAGACGCCAGCTGCGGGAGCTATTGGACTATTACGTGGGTGTTTTCGCTGCGAAGGATGAGGAATGCGGCCGGACCGGGTTGGTGCAGCACGAGATCGACACCGGTGAAGCCAGGCCGATTTGACTCCACCCACGCCGGCTGCCCTTTTCAAGGCGGGCAGCGGCGGAACAAAAAGTGCGAGAAATGCTGAAGGCAGATGTTATTGAGCCCTCCAGCAGCCCCTGGGCGGCGCCTGTGGTGCTGGTCAAGAAGAAGGACGGGTCGTGGCGGTTCTGTGTGGATTACCGACGCCTGAACGATGCCACCAGGAAAGATTCCTACCCCCTGCCCCGCATCGATGACGCACTGGACCACATCGCCGGCTCCAGCTGGTTCAGCTCGCTGGATCTACGCAGCGGCTATTGGCAGGTAGAGCTGTCACCCGAGGCCCGCCAAAAAAACAGCCTTCTCCATCGGGCAGGGACTGTACCAGTTTAAAGTGATGCCGTTTGGACTCTGCAATGCTCCGGCCACCTTTGAGCGCTTGATGGAGCGAGTGCTGGCTCACGTGCCCCGGAGCCGCTGCGTTGTTTACCTGGATGACCTACTGGTGCATGCAGCTGATTTTGACAGCGCCCTGTCAAATCTCCGAGAGGTGCTGGGAGCCATCCAGCAGGCGGGGCTACGGTTACACCCTAAGAAATGCCACCTGTTCCGGCGGGAGATCACCTTTTTGGGCCACGTCGTCAGCGCAGCGGGGGTCGCCACCGACCCAGAAAAAGTGGCAACAGTGAGAGACTGGCCAGTGCCGCGGAACGTGGGAGAACTGAGGAGTTTTCTTGGATTGGCCTCCTATTATAGGAGGTTTGTGAAAGACTTCGCCACCATCGCCAGCCCGCTGCATCAGCTGACGCAGAAAGGACGCACGTTCCAGTGGAGTGACAGCTGTGCTGCTGCTTTCTCCCAGCTTCGCACAGCGCTCATCAGAGCCCCCGTCCTGCGGTATCCTGACCCGAACCGCCCTTTCATCGTGGACACGGACGCCAGCAACCAGGGCATCGGGGCGGTGCTATCCCAGGAGGGAGAGCATGGAGAGCAGGCAGTCGCTTACTTCAGCCGCACTCTCAGCAGAGCCGAGAGGAATTGCTGTGTGACTCGCAGAGAGCTGCTGGCTGTCATTCAAGGACTGCGTCATTTCCGCCCGTATGTGTACGGGGGGAGGTTCCAGCTCAGGACGGACCACGCTTCCCTGACCTGGTTGTTAAACTTCAAAGAACCGGATGGACAGTTGGCGAGATGGCTGGAGGCACTGCAGGATTATAATTTCCAGATTGTGCATCGGGCAGGCCGCCTCCATGCCAACGCTGACGCGCTGTCTCGGCGCCCCTGCGCAACAGAGGAGTGTCGTCACTGTCAACGGGCTGAAGATCGGGACCAAACCGCCCCACAGGCTGCCGCTCTCCGAGCCGCTGCGAGCAGGGATCACGCAGCGACGCACAGCCCCTCCTCAGATGATCAGGCAGTTCTCCCCAGCGATGACGTCACAGAGGTTCTTGGCACGCAGCAGCTGCAGAGCGAGCAGGACAGAGACCCGGTCATTTTGCGGGTTCGGCAGTGGCTGGACGCAGGACAGCGGCCCGCCTGGGAGGTTGTGTCACCGCTGGACCCAGAGACTAAGGCCCTGCACTCCCAGTGGGCCAACCTCCGCTGCTACGAGGGCGTGGTGTATCGGCAGTGGCAGACTCCAGCTGGGCAGCGGCACATCTGGCAGCTGCTGGTTCCTCGTCGACTCTGGCCCAAAGTACTCCAGCTGGTTCATGGGGCGGTAGGAGCGGGCCACTTCGGAGTGACAAAGACGCTGCAGCGCCTTCGGGCCCGGTTCTACTGGCCCGGTTGTCATCAGGATGTGGAGCTCCACGTTCATCGCTGCGACACGTGCACAGCTCAGAAGGGGCCAACTCAGCGATCCCACGCTCCCCTGCAGCAGAACCGGGTGGGAGCACCGATGGAGCGAGTGGGAGTGGACATCCTGGGCCCTTTCCCGACCACGGACCGGGGGAACTGCTATGTGCTGGTCGCGATGGATTATTTCACTAAGTGGCCAGAGGCGTACGCGGTCCCGGATCAGAGCGCCGCTACGACAGCAACAAAGCTGGTGGATGAAATGTTCTGTCGGTTTGGCGCACCGGAGGAGCTGCACAGCGATCAGGGTCGGAACTTCGAGGCGGAGGTCTTCGGAGAGGTCTGCAAACGGCTGGGCATCCGGAAGACCCGGACCACCCCACTGCATCCACAGAGCGACGGCCTGGTCGAACGATTCAACCGGACCCTCACCACCCAGCTCGCTATCCTAGTGGACCAGTGACAGCGAGACTGGGACCTGCACCTGCCTTTTGTTTTGTGGGCGTACTGGACGGCAGCTCAGGAATCTAGCCGGTGCACCCCTGCGGCGCTCATGTTTGGACGCGAGCTGCGCACACCGGTGGATTTGGTATTCAGTTGCCCCCCTGAGCCGGAGGTGGAGGGAAAACCCGGATTGGATTATTTTTTTTTGTTTGAAAGAACGTCTCCACACGGTGCACGAGCTGGTTCGAGAGGCCCTGGCAGCGGCAAGGGGTCGGCAGAAGCGAGCGTACGACTCCCGCTGCCAGGGGAGGGACTTTGCACCGGGAGATCGAGTCTGGGTTTTCTGCCCTGAGAGAAAGAGAGGACGATCACCCAAGCTGGCGAGCCAGTGGTCGGGGCCATGCGTGGTTCTGCAGAGACTGTCAGATGTGGTGTACAGGGTGAGGCTTAGAAAAAGGGACCGGGTTGTGGTCCTTCATCGTGACCGTCTCGCCCCGTATCAGCCATCTGCACCGCTGGTGGACAAACCGGAGCTTCCATCCCGGCCCGATACCCCGACCGAGACCCAGATGGACACTAGGGGGCCTGTACGTGTTGGCCGCCGGCGCCGAAGACCGCCCCGACACCTGGATGAGTTTGTATTGGACTTTTAAATTGGACTTTAATTTTTCTGGGGACAGAAACCAGTCCGGGGGGGGGGGGGGCAGTGTAACGTTGGGGCCATGTTAAGTGGGCAGGAATTTCCCAGCATGCTTTGCCAGATGAAAACGTTATGTGTGTGTAACCGTGATGTAAACAGAGGTCTGGGAGAATGACCTCCCCTCCTGCCTGTGCTCAGAGTGTGTGAAAAATAAATCCGGTTGATCACAGCCATCTGCTCCATTTTCTTTGTGTGAACCCTGCGTACGTCACAATATTGTGGAAGTTGTGTTCAATGATGAGACTGAGTTCATTCCTCAGGTTTGGCTTTATTGCAGAACACAATCATCCAACATTCTCAAATAGAAAGAAGAGGCAGAATCATGTCACATCACATTCTTATACCTCCGGGGGATTAAGAACTCAAGTCACATGGTGCTTCTGCAAACATTTAATCACAATGCAAGTCTCTGAAGATTCACCATTGTCTCTTATTCTCCGATGTTCCGGGGATGCCCCCAGGGCCTCCTCTCTGAGACAAGGGTCCGACTTCACGCCTCCTCGACATCTCCTGTCGGCCCCCGTCGATCCAGACTCTTTGTTCCTCCAGACGTGAAGCCCTAATCCACATAAGCCATACATTTGTGGGAGATATGAACCAGACATATGTGCCACAATATCTGTAAATTACTATCTGCAAACCTTCATGATGTTGGTCTGATACAGGAGGTAGATGTTTGTACACATATATGTGTAATTATTGTGTAAAGACGGTTTGATAAACCTAAATCTTTCATTAGGCCAAGTGTATACAGGAAAAAGAAAAACTATCCTCACGCTATTTGAGTAACTACCAAACTAGTTACAAGAACCCAAAGTTCATTGTTGATAATATTGGCTACCAATACTGACCCAGTAACAAAGAACACAATGTAACACTGTATACTAATATCACATGAGAAATATTGCCATAACTATCGATACTGAATTACAATATATATTACACTCATGGCAGTCATGCATGTACAGAAATCAGTGACCTCCCAAATGAAAATCAGAGTTTTTACCTTTATTTTTGACAACACGCCATTAAATGGAAATATCTGACTGGGGCATGCTTAAAGGAGCCACGCATGATCTGGATGAGTACACGGACACTGTGAACTCATATATCCACTTTTGTGAAGAGAACATTCTTCCATCACGCACCAGGGTGAGTTACTCTAATGACAAACCCTGGTTCACAGCTAAGCTCAGACAGATCAGGAAGGAGAAGGAAGCAGCGCTGAAAAGTGGAGACAGGGACTGCTACAGGGAGGTTAAATACCGGTTTAACAGAGAGCTGAAGAGGGCTAAATCTGTGTACTCAGAGAGACTCCAGCAGCAGTTCACTGCTAATGATTCGGCTTCCGTGTGGAGAGGACTGAGGCAGATCACCAACTATCGGCCTCAGGCTCCTAAAGGTCAGGATGACAAAGCCCTTTGTCAGAGACTGTCCCAACACTATGCCCGTTTTGACACCTCGTCATCTGTGTCCAACTCCCCCCCTCCCTCCAGCTCCACAGCCTCCACATTCCCTACTTCATTTAAGGCACCCCCCCTACCTCCCCCCCTCCCCTTATCATCAGTGAGCAGGATGTGCTCAAACAGTTCTCCAGACTGAACCCGCGCAAGGCCCCCGGCCCAGACGGCGTGTCTCCCTCCACCCTGAGACTCTGTGCGAAACAGCTGGCTCCTGTATTCACAGACATTTTTAACACCTCCCTTAAGTTATGCCACGTGCCATCCTGCCTCAAATCCTCCACCATCATCCCTGTCCCCAAGAAGCCACGGATCACTGGACTTAATGACTACAGACCTGTAGCGCTCACCTCTGTAGTCATGAAGTCCTTTGAGCGCCTGGTCCTGTCCCACCTCAAGTCCATCACCACCCCTCTCCTGGACCCGCTGCAGTTTGCCTACCGAGCCAACAGGTCTGTAGACGATGCAGTCAACCTGGCCCTCCACTCCATCCTGCAGCACCTGGACTCCCCGGGAACCTACGCCAGGATCCTGTTTGTGGACTTCAGCTCTGCATTCAACACCATCCGCCCCGCTCTGCTCCGGGACAAGCTGTCCCTGCTCAACGTGCCTGACTCCCTCTGCAGGTGGATCATCGACTTCCTGACGGACCGGAGGCAGCATGTGCGGCTGGGAAAGACTGTCTCAGACTATACTAGCATCAGCACCGGATCACCCCAGGGCTGTGTACTTTCCCCCCTACTCTTCTCCCTTTACACCAACTCCTGCACCTCCAGCCACCAGTCTGTCAAGTTGATCAAGTTTGCGGACGACACCACCCTCATCGGGCTCATCTCCAACGGCGACGAGTCCGCCTACAGGAGAGAGGTGGCCCAGCTGGCGTCCTGGTGCAGCAATAACAACCTGCAGCTGAACGCTCTGAAGACAGTGGAGATGATTGTAGACTTCAGGAAAGTCACTACTCCTCTGCCCCCCCTCACCCTCTCAGGCTCTCCCATCACCACTGCTGATTCCTTCCGCTTCCTAGGCACTACCATCACCAGGGACCTCAAATGGGAGCTGACCATCAGCTCACTCATCAAAAAAGCCCAGCAGAGGATGTTCTTCCTGCGGCAGCTGAGGAAGCTCAAGCTACCCACCAAGATGTTAGTGCAGTTCTACACAGCCATCATCGAGTCCATCCTCACCACCTCCATAACCGTGTGGTACGCAGGAGCCACTGCCAGGGACAGACTAAGGCTGCAGCGCGTCATGCGCACTGCTGAGAAGGTGATCGGCTGCAAGCTCCCATCTCTCCAGGATCTGTACATCTCCAGGACCCGGAGGCGTGCTGGCCGGATCATAGCCGATCCCTCACACCCTGGTCATGTACTGTTTGCCCCCCTCCCCTCTGGTAGAAGACTTCGGTCCATCCAGACTAAAACCTCCCGTCACATGAACAGCTTCTTCCCCTCTGCCATTAGACTGCTGAACACTAAGTGACTCTCGTGCACCATGTACAGCAGCTCAACCAGACTCATGTCAATCATCACTGTTTTCTTCCTGCATTACCGACTGCACTATATAGTTCTCCACAGTATCTGCTGCTGGCTAATATATATTTTAACTGTTGACCAGTATCACTTAATCTTATCCTACACTTTATTACATGTATAGTTTATTTCTCTTATCTTATCATGTTTAATGTTGCAGCATTGTACCGAGACAAATTCCTAGTTTGTGTACTACATGAACAATGGCAATAAACCTGATTCTGATTCTGAAATTATTTAAAAACAAATACTCGACAC